>JAUZST010000078.1:49554-89554 GCA_034779995.1 Parotocinclus haroldoi | reverse complement strand
AACAGAATCTTAAAAAGTGATCTATCATAAGGCTTCATGACTTTGGTTTATTTGGTTTATTACATGGTTAATTTACTTAAACAACAGATGTTGTTCAAATTTGTTAAACTTCTGGTGTTCTGGTCGGATGTGTCTTGATGATAAACAATTAATAGGATTATCAAGACATGCAAATGGAATGGTCAATCTGAGGTGACTTTTCAGATCTGACTTGTCAGGTCTGACAGTTAGGATTAACTGGCCATAGAAAATAAATGCAATTAAAAAGCAAATTTGTTATGATGAGTTAACGAAATCAATGCGGATGAGCGACTGATTGATGTTTTTTTTTGTCTTTTTGTTAGTTTTGCATAATGGCATGACTGTAAAAACTTAATGTATATACTGAGATATTACTATTGTGGCACTTGATTATAATGTTTAATACAGGTGCTTCTTGTTTTACAAAGAGACCCATGGTAAAGCTGTTTTATTTTGTTGTGAAATATTCTGTAGAATTTCTCAAATGCTATTGTTGCTGGGTCAACATTTCATGCATATTGCATAAATACACATCTACAACAAAACATTGTATATAGTTATTTGACTTTCATTCTTTATGATTTTTTTTGCACCCCAAAACTTGTTTGCACCAAACTATATATTATATAACTATATATTATACCTGTGTGGGTTTTGTATTTGTATTCTTTGTCTGGGTGAGTTTTTGAATAGGTACTTTGGTTATTTCTCACATTCCAAATGCATTGTGTTAGGTCCATTGTTGTCTGTGTGTGTATACATACATATGTGATGGACTGGTGCCCTATCTAGGGTTGGGTCACACCTTGCGCCCTGAACCAGTTCTGGCTCACTATGACCCTGACCTGTATTAAATAAGTGCATGTGTGTTACACAAACTGTTATTTTATTTGCTCTCGGTTAGCACAACTCAAGGGAATAACTATCCAGAATCAAATCTAAATAATAACAATTACACAATTCAAGTATAAAACAGGAGCATCCATTATTTATCAGCTTGTAAAACTGTTCTCTGTCCAAATTATTGAAGGTCTGCTCAGTTACATTAGGAGAGGAATATTAATTTTACTGACAGTTGTTGGTTTGGGATAATAAACTAAACCTACCTCTTAAATCTTTAATGGCCCCTCACCAATCCTCTATTTTAACAGGCAGTCCCTCTGGGAGCTCCTGTGCTTTATGCGGTGGTATGGTGCAAGCAAGAGGCAACATTCTCCTTTGATTCTCTTCTTTGATCCATTCAGTTTGATATTAATTTGTGAAAGATAAAACATTTTCTTGTATATAATACACCTGTATGGGTATGAGATTTCTCTACTCAGTACCATGTTTACATTATCTCGCCTAATTTGGCAAGAAATAACTTGGATCTTATCAACAAGGTTTAAACTTCGTACTTTTCTAACCATATCTAATCAACGTTGAATCAATGGTTACTTCCAAGCAAGTTAAATGTATGAGCCACTGCTTCAGTAGCTGAAATGAACCGTGAACAAATGGTCATAAATGAAAAGGACAGTAAGTTATGTTATGTTTAGGACTTATCTGTGTGAAACTAAAGCTAATGAATAAAGCGAGTGGTGGCAGATGGGCTAGAGGTATAGAGCTGATTGGAGGGGCTGGATGATGAGATTCAGAGGCCTCACCCAGCCCAAGGACTTGATTAAGCTAATCTCATCTCTATCAAAGCAATGCGGGGCTTGTGGGAATGCTATTATTCATGGAGCTGGGGTAATTACAGGCAGGCACTCAGGGTACTATACCAACCAGGCCTTCACGCCTTCAGGATACTTAACGGCTGCTGTGAGCCACATCTTCTTTGGGGAGAAACATTAATTGAGAAAAATTTGTCAATATATATAGTCCATCAAATGTGTACAGATACATGTACATAATGTTTGTGAACTATGAGAAACAGTTAAATTGAAAAAAAATATTTCTTTTACTTTAATAATTCTTAATTACCTGCCAAACCTGCTCAATGCATGAACTGAATTTTTTTTAAAGTATGCTATTCTATCTCTCGTGAAAATAAAGCACGTTTTTAGAACCCATCAAATGATTAAACTTTGTTGCATGGGAGTCCAGTTCTAAAATTGGTATTTACTTTGAATTAGTTTGTATGTTTTCCTCAAAAGTTTGTTCTAGTTTTATTCATGTTATAGTCATTTGGTAAATGTCAATAAATCAATTTAGTAAATTAAAACTCTGATACTGTATACACGTGTATAATAAAATATTGGTCTGTTAGTATTAATTTGAGTAATTGTAGTCACTTGTTCTGTTGATCTACATTTGCCTAAAATGTTTTTCCTTGGAGCCTTTTGACACTTGATAACCGAGAAAACCAAGCATTCAGTAACATCATAAAGAACATTTTGTAATATAATAAAATCAAGCTGGGGAAAAAAAAGGATCAATAGAGTTTGCACAAACTTGTGGAGGTCATTTAAGGTATACAGTGGGTATGGAAAGTATTCAGATACCATTAATTGATCACTCTTTTTTTATTTTAGCAAATGGCTAGAATGAAATAAAGTTCATTTTATGTATCATTAATGTACACTCGGCATCCCAACTTGACAGACATTTTATCAATTTTATTTTAAAAAATAGAAAAATTAAATGAAATATCACATGGTCATAAGTATTCAGTATTTAGTAGAAGCGTCCTTTTGAGCTAGTCATCAACAGCCATGAGTCTTCTTGGGAAGGATGCAACAAGTTTTTCTTACTTTGATTTGGAGATTCTCTGCCATTCTTCCTTGTGTATCCTCTCCAGTTCCGTACGCGGACGTTTTCAGGTCTATCCAGAGATGCTCAATTGGGTTTAGGTCAGGGCTCTGGCTGGGCCAGCCAAGAATGGTCACAGAGTTGTTCCGAAGCCACTCCTTTGTTATTTTTGTGCTTAGGGTCATTGTCTTGTTGGAAGGTGAGCTTTCGGCCCGGTCTGAGATCCTGGCCGCATTCATCTTTCCTTCAATTGCAACCAGTCGTCCTGTCCCTGCAGCTGAAAAACACCCCCATGATGCTGCCACAATCATGTTTCCCTGTTGGGATTGTATAGGGCAGGTGATGAGCAGTGCCTGGTTTTCTGCACACACACTACTTAAAATTAACACCAAAAAGTTCAATTTTCGTCTCATCAGACCAGAAAATTTTATTTTATTTTAGTCTTTGAGTCTTTCATGTGTTTTTTGGCAAACTCTGGTCTTCATATGTCTTGCACTGTGGAAAAGCTTATGTCAGGCCACTTTGCCATAAAGTGGAGGGCTGCAGTGATAGTTGACTTTCTCCCTACTGCATCTCTGGACCTCAGCCACAGTGATCTTTGGGTTCTTCTTTATCTCTCTCACCAAGGCTCTTGTCCCACGATTGGGTGAACGGCAAGGTCTAGGAAGAGTTCTGGTTGTCCCAAACTTCTTACATTTATAGATTATGAATGCTACTGTGCTCTCAGGAACCTTGACTGCTGCAGATTTTTTGTAACCATGTACAGATCTGTGTCTTGCCACAGATCGAAATACACTGCGAAAACAAATGACCAGGGTAAGAATACACACGTGTCCAAGGCAAACCTGTGTCTGAAACGGGTCTCAAAAAACTTTAGAAATGATTATCAAAGTAAATTTATAATAAAGTGAACAAGTTTCAATGAACACACAACTATCCAAGTCGTAATAGCTTACAAACCAATGTGCACCGTATCACTGGAAAATAATTTTTTGCTTCACACTTTAAAGTCCTTCATGATGGTCATGCTGCAGTTAGTGGTGAATGTAAGAGGCACCAGATGCGGAGTACTAAGGGTGTGCGATATTGACAAAAAAATTGTATGTTTCGATCTGTGGTTTAAATATTCAATATTGGTTTGAACCAAACTCTAAGTGCCTGAATTGGTGCCCTGTCTTTGGCGATGTCATCAGTGACAGAATTTACGTCTCACAATCTGTTGCTTTTCTTGTCGTAAGACTTTTATGCAGAATGATTACAGTTTGCTGAATGCTTTTTGTGCTAATACATCGGCTGGTTTAAGCTTATTGTGGAAATGACTCCTGAAGTTTTGTCATAATCTTCAAATTCTGCATGACGGTTAGTTCACAGATGGTGATATTTATTGTCAAGCTGACTTTGACTGCAAACGATTTTCGCAGAGTTAGAAGATCACGCCTTTTGAGCAACAGCTGTCTTTCCAAACAAGTGAGGATGAGTCACATTTAGCCATCAAATCTATGGACTGAGAAACCATTGGTGTCTGTATTTTGTCTCCTTTGTCTCAATCATTCATTTTTTATTTTAGCCAGTAGCTTTTTCATATATATAGTCTGTTTTACCTGGTTACCTGACACAGTGAGAATACGACCTCTTCATGTGTTCGTTTAATTGTTTTTTGCAAACTCTTTAATGTGTGCTCAACACATTTGTCCAAACAGTGATTAAGTTATTGTTGTAGACTGTATCACACACCCCTACTAACCCCTACTAAACAAACAAAAAACAGCTTCAAAACATTTTGAGCTCACTTGCACAGTGCATCAGCGTCATTGTGTATCGAAATTAAATGTGAATAAATTACAGCATTTCTGAAATTATTTTATGTTCAATTGAACATTATCTGTAATTTTTTTTTTAAAGCTCCATTTTTGCTGTACAGTGTCTATGGTGGGATTCATGTCATGATGAACTAAAGCTGTTTTTAAGAGTGTACCCAGTATTTGTGTAGTATTCACAATAAAGTGCTTAGTGATATGTCAGTTGAAATAGGAAACCATAATAAATACTGCAGGCAACGCATTTATACATCTGACAAGTGTGTTTATTGCCATATCTAGGACAGATACATAAAAGATATATTTCTAATTTTACTCACTTCCTCTATCTATTTTACACACACACACACACACACACACACAGTGAAGGATTTAATTAAGATTGAGTGCAGTAGAACTCATCAATTCATTTTGACAACATTGTCTACTTGTGAGAAACCCTTAATAGTAAAACATTGTGGGGTTTATAGATTACCTTTATTAGGTAATGTATAAAACAAATATGTTAAATGTGGCTAAAAAGAAATGATTTAGTGAGTGGGTGGACCTAGAAGATTTACTGCGGTGAAATATTTGAGGTCCTTGCAGAGATAATTAAACTAAGACCATCTTGCATATTCATAAGCTGAATTCTTGTGAGGTCTTTTTATATTTGATTCCCACAGGTATAAAATTATTTTTATAGATCGAAATGTAATCACTGAACAAATTGCATCATTCAGAAATAACCATGTGCTGTAAGCAATGATGCCAAAGCATCCAGCCATCTGGCTGCATCAGTAAAGTCGTTCCGGGGCTGCACTGTGTATGATTATATAAATCTCAGGGTGGTTATTTTCTTAGTGTTATTTATTCTTTGTGCAAGAGGCTTTCACAGCAAACAAGATGTTCCTTTATTGTGCATTCTAAATAAGCATACCCTGGAGCTTGTGATTAGTTAATTAGTTGGATACGCTGTGGTGTAGTTTGACTGTAGATACTGGATGAAATTCATGTCTGGGATTAAAGACGTATTCGTTTAGACACAATTATTTCCCAGTTCTGTTCTTTATGTCGTTCTGATTTTTTTTCAAACACGATGCAGTCTAATTAACATTTTCTGATATATAATGTGGAAGAAACATTCTTTTTCTTCTCATTCTTCAATTTTCCCTATAAAGCTGCAAGATACATCTTTTAGCCTATCTTCAAATGGACAATATTGGCTTCCCCCAGTGTTACTGCACACCGTGTGGGGTTCAAGACCCATGAGTTTTCACCTGAAGGAAAGGGAGAGGATTTGACTAATGGCAGTAAATAATTAGATCCTAGGGTGAGAGTCCATCTCTCAGTCATGTGTGGTACAGTTTTTGGTAGTGTAGATTCACTCCAGGCTGTTCTAACCAGCACAGTCTTTGAGTTTTTCTAGCCTGCAGTGTTGGGGATGTTTTTTAGCTCCATGAATGTCTCTGGAGACAGACATCTAGTCATTAGCAACTGGCCACGGCATGTAGATCTGAGGCAATAAGTTTGATGTAATCAGATCTGGGAGCAATGGAACCATACAAATAGAACGAGGCACTTGCTTTTAATGGCTGTTTTGGAATTTTGATGTATACTAAAGGCAAATTGTACTTAAAGATGAAGGAAGTGAATGAATGTTTTTGGTGCACGTTTTCTTTAGATGTGCTTAGCACTAGCTCAGTAAAACCCCTAAGCCAAAAATACAAGTCGCTAATCCTAGTGAAAGGTTTCACCCAGATTCAGCACTCAATCCCAATTTGCTGAATTTGTTTTCCTCCCATAGGGATGTTTGCACACAAAGACAAATGAACAAGACACATTAGAGAAGAACAGGAATACGGAATACTTCTGACTGTTTGGCAGTGGGCGTTTTTATTTAATTTTCTGTAGACTTGTGCCATTTACATTCGAGTAAGATTATTTTTTTGAGAAATGGTTTGTATTTAAGGTGTGGATCTTTTATTTATTTACTTTTCATACACTGTGCATTATAATCATTATTGTCAACACCGTTTTTCACTCTATGCAGTTTTGTAATGGACTTAAGCTGCCACACAGCCACATTGATTACTATTTCCAGTATTAATAAGGTCTAGAGAACCAGTCTTCAGGTTCATATTATACCGTATATTCTGAGATGTTCAAACAACTTTCCACGCACCTCACTATTTCACCCCTGCGTGAGAAAGACTTAAGTGATTTTCTCTTTAGTGTGCATCTTAAGTAAATCAAATGTCTCTCAAGCCTGGTTATAAAAGCAATACAGCCCCCCCCCCCCAATCAGACCACAATAATTCTGATTTACACAGTTTAAAAACCCTAGCCATTTCTCGCTACCTTCCCAAGGAGATTGAGTAATTAAATTGGTACTTTTTACAAGTCGTACTCAATAAATCTGAATAAATTAACAAGGCATTACTAAGACTGCTACATTAAATTTGCATAGTGTGTTTAATGAATATGCAACTGCAAGTGAAAAGGTCTGCTACTGTGAACCCTCTAAATTAGCATAACTACTTCCAGCATGTTTCTTAAATAATGCTCTCATTTGCACATCACTGAGTTGGCTAATTCTAACTTCAGTCAGGGTAGCCTTGTAATTAAGACTCTTGCTTTAATTTTTAATGAAGTTTATGTTATATCAATCCTGACAGTAATGAGGGGGACATGGAAACAAAAAGGCTGCTAATAATTAAATTCACAAACCAGTTCTAGGGATAATAATTCCTGAGGAGGAATTACATGACTAATTATTAATTAAATATTCATACTGTTGCATGGGCTGGCTCACTTAACTGCTTGTCTTGTTGCTAGGAATGCTGAGATGCAAAACGCTGTCGCTGTTGCTACTTTGACTAGGTCTTTAGAATCTTGCTTTGTGGATGATTAATCATGTTGACACCCCAAATTAAATGATTTTACTGGCCTCATTTATCGAGCTGTATTATCTGAGTTGGTTTAGCTCCTGTTGAGATTCATTAAGGAGGTTTAAACACATACATCCTATGAATATTTTAGTTAATTTAATTTAATATCACACTTGGCATAACCGTTTTTCTTTTTTTATTTTCGCCACAGGGAACCAAGTGAATATTCCTCAAGAATACAAGGTGCAGGTGTGGGCATTTCGCAGGACTGGCTAGGGGTCACTGCTGTAGTGCCAGAGTGTGTTGTACTGCTGTGCCACAGTTGATATTAATACAGTAATGGAGTAATAAAGTTAATTACAGAACATTACTTATTTTTAACCATTTTTGTTATAATGGTTTGTTTGTTTAGGCGCTTTGTAATACTGTCTGACCCACAGATGTTCTAACATTTTCCTTTACAGTTTGTTGGTATAATTCAGAATTCTTTGTTCCACCAATGATGGCAAGCTATCCTATCTCAGGTCCATCACTGTTTCCAAGATAAAGTAATTAACCTGGAATGCAGTGTTTCCTTTCTCCAGAAAACACTTTCCAGTTACACTAAAAAAGCATTAATAATTTAATTTAACACGAAAAACCTGCCACTGTAGACTATACTGTAGCTAGGATTTATTTTATTAATTTTATTAATACTGCATAGAGGTTTTCTGTATTATCTAATTGTACTCTGATGAAAAGACACAGAAATACTGATATCTGGTAATTGATGAAATATTGGTATAAGTTGATCTAATAATGACCTAAGCTAACGAACCATATCTGTATGTATTGTTCCACATTATAAAAGAAAAGTCCTTTAGGCTGTAAAACATGTCTTGTTGGTATTGCATCCATACCTAATTTTCTATACACCAAATGTGTGGTTTACTTTGTAAAAACTGTTTTTTTTTTTTGTTTTTTTTTGTTTTTTTTTTTACTGTTGTTTGATGTATTAGTCTACTATAATGAATATACATGTATTTTGTTTATTAAACTGCTCACAAAAATGTAAATTTGTGAGCAGTATATTTGCATGCACTGCTATATAAATTACATCAAATCATAATTTTGTTAAATGGTTGTGGCCTTTTCCATTTTATTAGCTGTTTTAGTTTGTGTACAGTACAGTGTGTACAGTCATGGAGTTCACCTCTTAATTTGTGCACAGTGTGTTTATGATATGAATATTACGTACCATACGCGTCTAGGAAAAAAATAGGGGATACTTCAAAATGAATACGGCACAAGAAGCATTTAATTTTGATTAATTAAACAAGATCATCGGGAAAGTTATTTTATTAGGCTAATGAGATGCAAACTTGAGTGTAGCAAGTGACATTCATGGGGGTGAACAGAATCATGTCAAACTGAACAAGAATGCCACACATTGACTGTTCAGCAGGGTGTATGGTGACTCAAGACTGCCAAAACACACTGACAGTGATTGGGCATGGACAGGATCAGATTGTCCAGGTGTTATTGTGGGACCCTATTTGTATTCCTTTTGAAATATCCCCCAATTTTTATGAGCAGTGTTTTACAAATATTAAAACCCCTGTTCAGCTTCATTACATCACTGATAAGTCAGTTGGCAATTCATGATGTTAAGCTGAATCAACATTCATCTGTACTTGCACTTGAATTAGTACATTGCTACCCATCAGTATTCATTGAGCACCCATAGATGCAATGGTGCAGTAATGAAGTTGAGTCTGTGTGACTGGTGACTCGATTTAACACTGCTGTGATTCTTCACTTACAGTAATCACTTCAGTAACTGGTTAATTTGCAGCCCCCTAAAGAGCTCTCTGTTTTTGGTAATCAGCATTTATTTGGGTAATGACCAGCTTAATTGAATTAATTAGGCAAATTTGCTTAATAATTAAAGGCATACTTACACACCAAAATGTAGTATCGGTGAACTAGACGGTTACTCCCTGATACCTTTTTAAAAGCATTATTAACATCCAATTTTACAAGTCTCTATTTTGATGACCTGTAAGTATAGTTTTTTGTTCTGCTTATATAGTTATTGCCGTGCTTATCTTTTTTACTACCCCCAGAGCTGCTGTCTTTCCACAGGTGAACTCGGGTCTCCTCTCTGGACTGCCCCCACCAGGTGATTAGACTCCAATCTTTTGCATGCTTAGGTCTGTTGCTAAGGAACAGGTTTTTGAAAGTCAATTATTTGGGCTCATAATGGTTTTTGTTCAGATGGGGGAATTGAACATTTCTCTAACTATAGGAGTTAGGTCCTTAAAGGTGCAGCAGGCCAGAAGTCAGGCACAGACTTCTTTTTTTTTCTACCATCCAGTGGTACTTGACATTTGTCAGATCTGGGCTTCCGCTCATAACCCCAGGAGCATGTTCCCCTTCTGCATGGCTGCTTCTTCATCTCTGAGGATATTGCTGTGCAGATGGTATTAACTTCTCCCATCCTTTTCATAACTACGTCCTGTATAAATTTAGAACTTTATTACAAGCAGATTAAGCACAGGAACCAAAGGTGTGCTTGTGTGTTCATACGAAAGATTACTATTTGAGAATGAAACATCCTTTACAGTTATTCATGATGAACATGCTAAAGTAAGAGCCCTGCAGAACTGATTATGCCGCAAAAATAATATAAAACCCTTAAAATGCTTATACAAATTCACGATAAAGCACTAGGCAGAAATAACTGGTCCTGTGGATATATCTGTTAGCTTGTGTCTATATAGAACATTTCCCCGACACTATATTATTTTAATATTCTGCACGAGTTTTTTTTTTTCCTCTTTTGAATATTGGTATATTTTTATGATGCATTTCATGTGTACTGTTTCCCATTTGAATACAAATGCCAAATAGAATTGTGATGTTAATATCCTATCATTGAGGCAAAGAGATTTGCACCCTCTCATTACCGTTACTCTAGGCATTTTAGACACTTTAACCTGACCATTTAATTACATGCCTAACAATTAGATGAATGGACTGTACATCATGATTATATTTAAAAGAGAGTAAATTCAGTGAACCATAACCTGTGATTGTATCACACATAAACCGTAAATAGAAGGCATATTGACCTTTAAAAATGCCTGTTCAAATGGTAGTTGTCCAGTGCCATTTTCTTGAATTGCTTTTATTGGAACTCTGATACACAGCATTAAATAGCCTCCAGATAGCACTAAAGGAGTGAATAAGGCAGTTAAAAGTGTAGGTCTGTGTAGAGATATGTATTTGTGCTTAGTCATTACAAAAGTCCTGCCCTTGAATTTACTACTGAAGAATTTGTGTACGGCCTTCGTTTACTTACATTATTTAAGCTTTTTGAATTAAGTACATTTAAGGTCACACAAATACAAGATAATTTGATTAATTTAATGTGAGATGCCGAGGAGCGAATCTTCTATCACACAAGATGACTTTATTTTGTAAACAGAATGGACTATAACAATGTTTGTTCTTATGTATATGAGAATTTGGCTTTGTATCTTGTGGCTGGTTTGTGCCTGGTCTTTGGACTGCTTCCAGCGCTCTCCCTGTGGAGATTTTAACACACGGCTGGGGTTTTCTAGGTCTACTTTGTGGAAGAACTCCTGTATAATTAATTACACATGCAGTAAGTGCTTTTATTACTTCATCTCACTGCTTTTGGGTTGGTTAAAATAAAATAACTCAAGTTTTTATAGGTATGCTTATGTATATGCATACAGATCCATATGATTTATTAATATTGGTTCTGTGCTAAGGTAGTGTATTTGAGCATGATTGCAAAACTAAATTAGACCTGAGACTCGGGTTGTGTGATAATGATAAAAATGGTATCTTGATATTTTCAGGGATTTAGTTACATATAAGTAGGCAATACTGTAATTATTGTAAGTGTATGTCTTGGGTTGTATTGTAAAATGTATTTAAATGTTGATTGAATCCGGCCTGAAATGGCACAGTGTCCTTGGGCATATAACTGGTGACAGCATTTGTTATGACTTATCACATATTGCTTTTACATTTCCAGCAATTAGCAGGCGCCCTTATCCAGAGCGACTTACAACTCGTATGCTCTTACAATCCAAGCAATTTTTGGTTTAAGGGACCTGCTCAAGGACCCAACTGTGGCAACTTGGCAGAGGTGGGATTTGAACCCTGGACCTTCCAGAGTCCAGTACCTTAACTGCTAGGCTACTACAGTCCCAGCTTTTCCCATCGTTTTTTTGCAGAATGATTTGGCCAGGGTCAACTGGACAGCTGTCTCCCAAAGTGTGTCATAATCTTCATTTTCTGCATGGTTGGTTAGTTCTCACTGGTTTTTCAAAGCTAGATGCTCCACATCAGGCAATTGAATCTAATGATATATATTGCTAAGCGGTTGGTGGGGGTATGACTGTGAAAATGAAAACTATAACGTGTTTTTCACTGTTTTGCAAAGTGAGTGGCAAACTCGATAATGTCAGCTTGCATATCTTTAAAACAACAACTAAAATATTATTGTTGTCATACACTCCTACCTGAGACTAATCCTGGTGTTTTGGGAACTTGATTCATAAACATGTTTATTTGAATTCGATATTGCTGAGTGTATTTTTACCATTACAATTCATTTCACATGGAAGGCCAAGTCTCTAATCCTACTACCACCACTGCCACTCACTATCTTCATGCACTTGATTAGATTTACCCAGCTATAGTAAGCAATGGAGAGCACTTCATCTGGAGTTTTATATGAAGTCAATATGACACAGTCTCCAAAGATTATATATGCACCATCATCTTGTTTTTAGTCCAGGAGAGGTTTCTCATTGAAAGGCAGAAGCAACCAGTGGCCTTTGCTGTAATAATTAAATGAGACGTGAATGCCAGTATACTGCGTTCACTATTAGCATTCTTTAGGACAAAGCCAAATATTCCAGTGTGACAAATTCCTGTTTGAGGATGCCTTCCCTGGCTTTTGATTAGTAATGGATTAATATGACATTTCTGCCTTCTTCATCTCAAGCGCATTTCATTACTGGCTCGTGTTGGCCTGTCTCCTTATTAAACAAATGAATTAGTGCTTGCAAATGTGTCATGGATATTACCTTTCAGCAGGAGGCACATGGGGCTGGTCAGCTTGCAAGGAGAAGAGGAAAGCCTTGTCATGCTTAGCTGACTGTTTGCGTGGCCTTATTAATGGCTTCATGATTTACTGGGAGGCCCCTATTTGCGTGCTACAGTGGAAATATTGTTAATTCAGAGTGGTGTAAATCACAGCCAATTAAAGTGTTTGAATGTTGGTGACAGCTGCTTAAAGTGACTCACTCATAAACATAGACATCATTAGACTGGAGCAGAAACTGCTCTGTATTATGCATACACGTCTTTAGCAAGTTCATTGGCAAGAGTGTAATTTTGGCAGAAAAAAGTAGTTCTGTTTGCATCAAATTGGACTAATATTACACTACAGTCACTTTCAAAGATCTGACTATTGTTTTCTTTCATTCTGATTTATTCTCAACTGTGTTAAATTAGCATTGAACATCAGTGTTTGGAATAACCAAGTTAGTTTCAGCTATATACTTGCACTACCTGCCCTCTTACTCTCCACAATGTCCTGACTTGTTTATTCGTGTGCTAACCACTAAATTAGAGACTGCTGTGTGACACGTGGCTCTGATCTTTAGTTGGATGAGTGGTGTCCTGGGAGAGCAGCCTGTCCCCAGACACAGGAGATGAAAGACAGAGCAACCGCCCCTCGCCTGGTCCCAGTTGGCTAAGTGCCTTCTCCTTATTATGAAGGTCTCTATGAAACACATAGTCCACTGCCTCATCACCACTCCTGATCAAATTAAAAGGGTTCATCATCAGATGAGGCCATACTATTTACTAAAGTGCCCCCAAAAATGAATGCAGCATTAAGCGATACACTTTGTATTTGTGTGGCATAAAGTGCTAATGAGATGACATAACATTAGGCAAACGCGTCCTTGACACAATCTCCATACTTATAGTATTGCTTTTACTAATGAATTCTTGGCATATACACCAAACTGCTACAGATGTATAATGAGATGCGTCAAATATGTATTGTGATATGCAGTTTTTAAATATTGGCCAATGATCAACTATGTTAACATACAGAAAGTACTAGCTATACTGCGCTGTAAGTAAGTAGCGCATGTTGTAGATTTCAAACAAAATATTCTGGCTAGCTAATAAGGTCATCGGTATGCTATTCATTAGACCACCCCCTATTTTGTGATCTATTCGTTATTATCCATTTCAAAGCCTACTTTCATAGTCTTATTCTCTGTGAAATCAGCACAGAAGTGATAAAGCCACTCTAATTCATACATTTTTCCCTCAGTTTTCCCTTTTACCTTTTCCTCCATGTCAATTATAACAAGAATAATACTTTATAATCCATGCAACCACAACGTCAGTCAACATAATTATGCACAAGTGCCGCAATGCACTGACCAAACGTATCATCTGGGGTGCTTAGTAAGTGTCAGTGATGTTAGCGTTAGTGATCTTAACTCTATACATCTGTCATTGGTTCACTTGTAAAGTTTGTCTTATTATGAAATTATCAAAAGTATAAACTTACCTGTCAGACGGATCAGTATATATAGGTCACTTTCAGAAGGGGATGTAAATACAGCAGTGGCATCCATCCCATAACCTAAAGAGAGTTCTATAGCGATTAATTATATTGCTCTCCCTGAACCCAGGTGAAACTCTCATCCGTTGTACTGCTTCAATCCATATGGACTCAGTGAACTGGGGAAATTTATAAGCCTCCCATTCCGTGTTAAAGCTCCTTTACCTTGTACATCACATATGCTCAAGTACATGTACACATTGCTTTACACAAAATACACACTAATAGGCAGGTGTCTGGTTCAAAGTGATGTCCAGCTGTGTCTCAATCTGGATCTACAACATAGTGCTGCACCAGATGTTTGCTTATCACATACCTCCTCTCTTACTGTCTGCCTAGCTGTATAGCATATTTATCCATTGATCTCTCACCTTTTAGTTTTGTTGCACTCATTTTATTTCAGTTCAAGAAATTAACACACATAGTTATACACCATATGCTATAACTACATGACTTTGGCTTAAATAATAGAACGTTTAATTCTGGTGTTTGTGATTTTTGCTATTCCTGTCTACTATACCGTACTATAAAAGGTTCTTTCTAACTTCTAACAGCAAACAATAATGACAGTAAGGCTAAATCAGCTCTTAGGTTGTGAATAAATGAATACACATCAGTTTTGGTACCTGCCATGTTGCTATTCACTCATGGATTGTATTTTGTCAATCTGAGTATACATATATATTTTTCTTATAACACAGTCTTCTCAGTACTAAAATACCAGGACTAAAATACCAGTACTAAAAAACCGTTTATTGAATCACGTTGTGGAAATTATTTACAATTAACGTACATAACAACGTCATAATTCCTGCTCTCCTACTCTCGTTGTATTTCTTCAAAGAGTCTAAATGAGCAATTCTTTCAGAACAGTCTTTTTTGCCCTCATCTGATGGACAAATCAAGTCACTGCTGCTTGCTGTTTTAAAACCCAAATAAGAGCCGCATGATGACGCCGTTGTGTATTTGCATTATTGTGCACTTAAATCATATAATGCAATGTTGCTTTTTAGTTTTAATTAGCTTTATAATAAAATGCATTTAATAATTCAAACCAAAAAAAAATATTAAAGCTTATATAAACGACTAACTACGACGTATATATCGTTTCTTTTCTGTACACTGGCCTCGTTGCACCTTCTGGTGAAAAACGGTGGTTAAGACAAATGAGCCTTGACCCGACTTTTAGTAAACCCCCTCTTGATGCTTCCCCGTCCCAACCCACGCTCAGCTGAGACACCCTTTACACCTGATGTGCTGTATAATGAATGTCTAATTCGTGTAATTAGTCCATTAAGTGTAATCCGGGCATATGTTGGCCATGCCCTGGAGGCTCCGTTCTCCCAGGTACTTCTTTGATGTCGCCGAAAAGCAGCTAATTAATTTTGCGTGCATACTAATATGCGAGCCGCTGTATGGGCCAGCCCTCGTGTTTATCCAGCTAACCTTTGTGGGAAATGAACTGCGTCCTACCTAGAGCAAACGGCCAGATTACCATACTTACTGGACCTTTGAAAAAAATCAAAGTGATTGACTAGAGGCGCATTATGTATTTAATCATTTTATTAAAGCTTTCTGGACGCTCACGCTGTAGGCTAAGTGGAACATTATGCCATCACTTGTACCGGGAATAGGTCTGTATAGTAACTATGTATATTGAACACGTCTAATGGGTAGGAAATGCAAAATAAAATCTGCACAATAATGACTTCGTTTTATAATTACCTGGCATGGTTTTAAATATTAATGCATTTTATTAGGAGTCAAGTTGACTAAGAGTGACGAGAAGTGCGAGTATGAATGTTACCATGCGTGTACAGACAGCTTATCCGCAGCACTTGATCCTCGGCAGACGACAAAATGTTAAATGATGACTATTATAAAACTATTCATGTGGCATTTCAAGTACAAATATATAGGCATGTTTGCGTTACAATGTCAGTTAAGACAGTCAGTAATTATGCTTTATGCTGTAGTGTTTGGTAAACACACATTGCCTCCGGACAGAAGTAGCGGCACTGACACTGAGCAACAGATTGAATACATTTTTTATATACTGCTCTCAAAGAAATGTCCCCTACTTTTTGTGAGCAGAAGCCAGTGTTGGTTCAACTCTTGACTTTTCTTGCACATTGCTATTGTTTTTATGACTACACAACGTCATGTAGATCGAATTGTTTTCTAGAAAAGTTAATTTGTATTAAGTCATCGCATGCTATGTCCTGTTGTTATTAGTGGTGTTGATGGTGTTCTAGATGATACTGTGTTTTAGTTAATTAATTATAGCTATAATAGTTACTGTTGTTTAGCTTTTCTTTTCCTTCCCCTTAATTGCCTCCTCGATCGTGTTTGACCAGTCCGGGACCGTTTCAGTGGTAGCTTATGTGCCCTAAGTTTGCGCACCTTTGGTGAGTCCTGGAGTATGGGTGGTACAGCTCGCCCCTCACCGATAGGTCATCTGACAAGATTGTTTTGCTATCATTGGTCACATTATAGCGGAATGGTCTTTGAGCAGCATTTGTTTGCCATTGTGCTGGCTTAGCGGTGATGAAGGGCAGACGTGTGAAAGTGGCTGTTTGATTCCCCTTTTCATCCCCATGACCTTAAGCTTTTGTGTCCCGTCGCCCTGGGAATGTTACGCCTCACTACTCTACTTTGAGATGGCTGCAGAGAGTGCCTTTGTTTTTCCTCTTTTTTTGTACGCACACAAAATTATGGCCTCCCCCAACACCTCCACACACCCCCGCTGTAAAAGATACTTAAGGCCAGAGTCCCGGTTCACAAGTGCAGCGCAATTTGGCTTAGCGCAGCCTTTGTTCGGCCTGTACAAATGACCAAACTCGCGAACACATTGTACAGTTGATCTACAGCCACTGCGCCGTTTCCCAAGTTCTGGCATGATGAAGAAGGAAAATGAGATGAATGGTGGAGATTTCAGGGGTCGAGAATATCACAGGCTTATGGAGACCTGTATTATAAAAACAAAGCGAACGTTTTAGTGCGCAAGGAAATCGATTTTGTAATTATGTTATTCCTTAATTGCTTAAATGTTAAATTAAGGACAAAGGCGATTTACACCATGGCTACCGACTATTTAATCGTGCAAACGTAAACTGTGAGATGAGTTGGGTGGTCCCTACTCACACACTGATACTGTGCCATTGTGCGCGTAATGAAGTGTGAAAACATTGCAAGTCGATTTGAACAGCTTGTTGGTGTCCAAATCACTGAACTCATTCATGACATAAAAACTAGGCTAAGCAAGTTAAATTTAAAATTATTTATTATTATTAAAATAATAATAATAATACTAACAACGATGATGATGATGATTATTATTATTATTAACAATAATAATAATCAGCTTTTATTTGTAAATACAAATATTACTACATACCTACACTTTCAAGAACTCAATTTAACAACGAAGAACGTCTCATGGCAGATAGTTTACGATGTTCAGGCTAATGTGGCACAATGCTAAAACGACAGATTTATTGCAGAATACTTCAGCTATGACTGAAAAGGTTTGATCGACATTGCTTCCAGCCGGGACGCTTTGAAAACATTCTTTCAGGGGAAAAAATAGGTCTGCAAAACGAAGTCCTTTGGCTCTTTTCTGTCAATACACAAACAGGAGAATGACATGTTAAAAGAGGTACTTTATGAGGAACAGAGAAAGAAGTGGTGACATGTAAAAAGCCCGTGTGAAAGTCACAGCGTGGAGCTAGCTGACTTTCTAGCCCGGAAAGTGTTGATGACACGGAGATTGTAGGAACCAAGGAAACTATACGGCTTTCCTTTTCCTTTCATAGTTTAGTAAATATTAACTGCCTGGCAAAACGTTGTATTTTGTGTCACATTTCTCATAACCTTGCTTGATTAGACTTCCACCGTAATGTTTGTTACAGTGTTACAACTGAAGAAGTGTCCTAATAACCCATGTATTTTATCTTGCAGTCACTTGGATGAGCGATTCTGTTGGTAATCCGTCAGAGCTCTGAAGGGTCGCATTGTGGATTTATGCAAGAAAATTTGCATAAATTATGAGCAAATCCGCGAGCGCGTGTGTGGTCCACACTATTGCAAACCCACCAAGCGGAAAGGTGGCCCTTGGTGAGCCCAGGAAAATAAAGCTTGAATGGCTATTGCTCAAAATAGGGCTTCCATTTGGTTTTCGCATTCATATAATTGACTTATGGATATTTTATACAGTTTTCGCAACACCACCCTAAAAGCTTTATTTGCATTTCTGAAGTACTTTTCAATTTGTTTTACACGAATACAAAAGGCTCCCTGGCATCATGAAGTTTCGTTTCAAGGAGGGTTTTGTGTTCTGTATAGCTGTTTGTGCGTTTTTGTGCGTCGACCATTGCTAATCCTGGACTTTAACTAGTGGCCTACACCTAGTTAAAATAAATGTTCATAGTTACTTAACATTACAATTGGTGCCACTTTTTACGAAGTTATATTCATCAATCTTCATTTGTATTTAATATTGTATGATTTTGTTACTATATTTAATGAACCCGTTTTACTTTTATGTGTATTATACAGTCCTTTATGTTTATATAGGCTTTCCATTTGTTATGTGAAGAGGTTTTTCGAGTGTTGCACTTAATATTGTAGGATGTGCCTGCGCATTTAAAAGAGAAATAATGAGCCTTTTAACATCGATACCGAGATTAGGTCTTTTCAAATACCACACATTGGCAATTTCTGTTAGATGACTTTAATCCATTGACTTTAACTGCATTACGTTTTTTTCAGTGGAACAAATGAGATCTTGAGCTCTGTGTGTCTTGTTACGTTCAGGTCTTTTATATTCTGGAGTAAACATTTGTAAAAGTGAGGATAAGTTACTGAACGGACACACTGTTCAATTGGTACATGAAATAACCTAACACACAAAAAAGATTCAAATGCAAATTCGCAGTACTATGGTAAAGACAGTGCCTAATTTGTTATATCCACGTGTTTACGTTGGAGATGCAGCTGGCATTTTGCTCCGAAGAGCCGTGACAGTGAGCAAAGCAAAAGTCAGACGATTTTTGTCTTCACAGCAAACAGACAAAAAGTAGCCATAACAATACAATGCAAACTGAGAGCTAGTGCCAACCAATTTCCATGTCAAACATCCCATTGCTTAGTAGCTCCATTTGTACGCGTGAATTGCAGACCAAGCACCCTGCGAAGCCCACAGAAAGGTTAGTGCATACCTTCACACACTGCTACTGGGTGCCATCGTGGTTCAATTCCGGTTTGCCGAGCCTTTTCACCCCCTTTGCTCTGTCTTCAAATGGAAATGATTCCTATTGGCCCAAGGTGTCCGTGTAAATAGGTGTAAATGAAACCAGATTATGCCTCTCTCCTACCCACCCCTCCTCCTCCTCCTCCTTCGCCGCCACCTCCTCCTCCTCCCAAGGCGATTGTCATGTGATAGCAAAGAAGTGGCACATTAATGAAGCGCCGCTCCGGGGGTCTTTTCTGCTCATGTCACCACATAAAACTATCAGATGGTTCGAGGAAGGCCATGGAGGCAGGCACTTAGCTCACCTTATCAAGCAAGAGGAAAAGAGGGCTATCTCGTCCATTCGACTGACTGCAAGAGGAATCCTGCTCCCCGTTTGCTTAAGTAGGCTAAAGCTGACAACCCGTCTAAAGAAGCAGGCTTGCAGACTTGGCTTTTATTTGACCCACAGCAGCGCAGTCCCACGTAACCATCGAATGCTGCAGCACCACGCTCTCATCTTTCAGCGCTCTCAAAGTTGGTAAACTCCTTATTTCTCTTGTTTTGTGCTCCGCGATTACAGATCTTCATTTCGGACACAGTTCTAATAACGAATTAGTTCGAAAGTTTATTTAAAAAAAAAAAAGAATCAAAGGATGCCTCGTCCGGGCAGAAATACGTACAGTGACCAGAAACCTCCGTACTCGTACATATCGCTCACGGCCATGGCGATCCAGAGCTGCCCTGAGAAGATGCTGCCACTCAGCGAGATCTATAAGTTCATCATGGACCGTTTCCCCTATTACCGCGAGAATACGCAGCGCTGGCAGAACTCACTGCGCCACAACCTGTCCTTCAACGACTGTTTCATTAAGATCCCGCGACGGCCGGACCAACCGGGTAAGGGCAGCTTCTGGGCACTGCACCCGAACTGCGGTGACATGTTCGAGAACGGCAGTTTCCTGCGGCGCCGCAAGCGCTTCAAGGTGCTCATGTCGGACCCATTGGCGCCCAGCAAGCCGTCGGAAGCGGCCCATTACCTGCAACAGCAGCATGCCAAGCTGCGCCTGAGCGCGCTGGCCGCCACCGGCGCGCACCTGCCCCACGTACCCGCCTACAACCTGACCACTCCTCCACCGTCAACCTTCAAGCATCCGTTCGCCATCGAGAACATCATCGCCCGTGACTACAAAGTGCCTGGTGGGTTGGCATTCTCCGCCATGCCTTCCATGTCTGCCGGGTACCCTCTGCCCGGTCAGCTCGCCACAGCCTGGCCTCACATGTACGGTGCGGGAGCGCTGGAGAGTGCAGCGCCCATCTCAGTGGCGAGCGGTGATTACGGATATGGCATGCCTCTTAAGTCGCTGTGTCACGGCGCTCAAAGCCTGCCAGCCGTACCGGTGCCCATCAAGCCCATGCCGTCACATCTGCCCGCATTTCTCACGAACTCTCCTCAGTCACTGAGTCCCACATCTCCTCACACCGCCACTGGCCAAAGCAGCCCGGCCAACCCAAGTGACGCGCTGAGCGGGCCGGCAACCCTGCAGTCGGTGGCCGTGCACTGACGCGAGCCAAAGTTGACGGACACTTTCCGCCATTATCAACTGGAGGCCGATAGACAGGTCCACGCTTACGTCCAATCCCCATGCTACTGTACTAAACACAGCCTGTCAGAATATTATGGTGCATCCATGATACATCTATCGATTGAATTCAGTTTCGGTAGAATTTGCATTTCGGAAGACACTTGCTATTACCTTATACAGGACTTTTAAACTTCGCATTATTACCCATATCCGCTGGCTATCATGACATTTCGTTTCAAGGGGCGGCTTGTTAGTTTCGTTGTTGTTGTTCGTTTGTTTTTATAAAGTTACACAGCACAGCTAATACCGTTGTTCAAATCCTAACCTAACAGGCGCCGTACTATTTTGACAATTTAGTGCTTTAGTATATAGCTTTGGACGTAATTAAAAACCTTCTCCAAAGTTTTATTTCGATTGTAGTCCTCAAAGCGTTTACCACAAAAATAGCTTACCGCTAAACAATCAAGACAGGAGCTATATCTGTGTTGCAGTGATGTTAATTTATGTGTATGTGTTTTATGATTGTATGTGTTGCTTTAAATGGGCCAGAACGAGGAAAGTACAGAAAATATTTTGTCTTCTTCCAAGAACAGAAAAATCAAATGGCTGTTGATTATTTAAAAAAAAAAACAATCACAGCACCTGACTGTTCACATGGTTTAATTTCAGATTTATTTAGTTGCAAGATGTAATTATTAATGTCCTAACAGTCAATTTAACTCACTTACTTTCAGACACTTCTAGGTAGCGTGAAAGATCACATTTGACACGTTGCTAAAGTTACTCAAAACTTTATCCTATTCGATACATTAGTTCAACTTGAAATGCAAACTTTTTCTACAAGATGTACGACTTACAAGAACAAATCGCGTATTTTTTCTCGCGTACAAACCTGTCAGTAAATCTCTACATGGATCTCTACTCAAGACTTTATATGCTCCGGTATCAAACTTGAGACTTACATTTAAAAGGATAACCGTGAAAGGCGAAATATAAGTAAATATATATATATATGTGAATAACTGCAAATATGTGATATAAAATTGTGTTAAATGATGCACTTTTTAGTTCGATGTTTTAGATGATCTCTATTTTACGGGAGATGTTTTTTTGTGTGAAGCATTTAATTTAAATCCGTGGTGACCATGTGTATTAAATGCCGTAAATTTGTACCACTTTATGGTCGGATTATAAAGCATGCCTTTTCGAAACTTTGTGTTGTTTTGCTGCAAGCATGCGAGCTTTTTCTAAGTGTGCACAATTGTCTGCATTAAATTATAAACTTGGTCATCAGAATATTTTTCCATTAAAATTATGCAAACCTTAAATATTTTCTGATTTTTTGCTCGCGTACACTGCTCACAAAAATTAGTGGATATTTCATTTCGATATTTTCTACATCAAGAACGGGAGGTACAGCATATATGATTATCATTAAATAATAATAATAATAATAATAATAATAATAATAATAATAATAATAATAATAAATACACTTCTATATTGTATCGTACCCGTTTCCATAACAGAATTTGATCATGCTTGCAGAGAAGAGACTTTGAGAAAGCGCAGAGCGAGGATCAGCACACACTTGCTTTATTCTTGGAAAGGCGATGGGAGCTAATGAAGCGCGGGCTTGATTAGGATGCACGGGGCTGCTGTGGCAGAGTCACAGCGCAGAAAGCCATGCATTCATGCAGCTCACTGCTCACTCTTACTGCCTTTAAACATCGCTTACCGCAAATGGACACACATTAGGATGTACGGGCGTATTTAAAACTTCTGCCGCATTATGTAATCGGAATAAAAGACTGCAGAAAATGTAGCGCATCTTTCTAGATCACCGTCATTTCACTTTTCTGTTCAGGTTATTCGTTAATTGTAAATGCATAAATATTGTTTATTCGCATTTTTTTTTACATTTGCCGTAGGTACAGGTTTTATTCATAATGTTCCGTGTTTAAAATTGATGCGCATTTATTCTTTTGTAAACTTTTTAAAGTGGTTGTGTACATTTGAAATATTTAGGCTATTTCGGATCATATTACAAAGGCGATCAGAATGTAAGAAACAGGTGTATTGTTTGCATCTCCGCCCAGAGAGCAACAGCCTTCTCCGGGATATTAAGCAAATACATTAGAATTCCGTCACTTTATGCAAGTGAGCTGATCAAATAAAAGGGTCCTCTGGCCACTTCATTCACTCCCATTCAACTGAATAGAAAGTGCAAAGAATTGCAAACTTAGACTGGGCCACCGATGTAGATTTAGCCTTTTTTCCAGAGAGACAAAAAGGCTGATTTCTCACAAACACATAGCTGACTGGGGGACTAGGAAACGAGCTCAGAAAGCTCTTTGGAATTTATATCCAACCCCTCCCCCCTAGACTCTGTTTGCACAACAGTGTTGCTTGGTTTTATTCCTATTTTTATTTGTTTGTGCCATATCTTTGTTTACTCTGTTATAGCCCAGACAGAGGAGTATTTATTCAGTGTTATTTTGAAAGACTGGTGATGTAAAACTTATTTATACTGCAATTATTTGAACAAGACAAATGAAACAAATAACTAAAAAAAGAGAAGATAAGCTATTTTTTAATTTAGAAAATTTCATTGTCTTATTTATCACTGTCAGCAGGCAATATACTTAATATGGCTCTTAAAATAATTACGTGGTTTTTTTTTTATTTATGTATGTAATTTAAATAGTTTTAAACTTTGACTTACTGGGAATTAGTTTAAATGCTCAGACAGAAACTGTTGATAGTCCTGCAACTGACATTTGAACATTTATTACCCAGGGAGTTTGCACCTTACTTGCATGCACATGCCCTTTTGTTGCATACCCATACAAAATAGCTCTATCTTTGTATGTATATATATATTAATATCACACCCTTCTTCTGTAGACTTAATAATGCACTGAGTGTTTTTAGGCACTTTTCCATCCATTAACACATAAATGGACCGAGTTGTCTAATCAAAGACAAACCTGTTGTTTTGTCTCAGCTCTCTGTTACTACAAAGAAGAAGTTCATTTTCGGAAGGGAGTTAAAATGTAGAGCATGCTGTGCAAAAGCATACAAAGTGGAAGTTTAACTGAAATAATTCATTAAAGCAGACTGTGGTAATTAGAATGTGTAATTTATGATTTGCTTAATACACGTTATCCGTGGCTAGTAAAAAAAAATCAAACACAACCTGGAAAATGCTGGAATGGTAATTGCCTGATTATTGGTAAAATGTTTTATTGGGATAACATAACTTGTTTTTTTAAAGTACTAAAAGCTGGGTGGAGGTCCAGGCTAATTATCATATTTAAATCTTGTATCATATAGGATTTAGGGTCAGTGGTTTCGAAGTGAAGTGAACTTGTAAGCCCTTAATTACCACTTTTTTAAAATGCATAACATTTAAAAAAAAAGTACATACATTAGTTGCATGTCTTCTTTACTGCCACACTGATTCACTGTAAGGTTTGGCAGAGGAATTTAAAAAAAATATATAACATATTTATTTTTATCAGTGATTGAAAAAAATCTATAGTGCACGAACATTGCATTAGGTTTTTATAGGAAACTTTTTTTTGCATGCAATGCAATTTGCATGCAATTTTTTATCTGCTTTTCAGTTTACCTATTTAATACACACAAATAGGTTTATTAAATAAATACATTTATATCTGCTGATGGTGACACTTTTTTGTAGGTAATTGACTATATCAGTTCCTTAGTTGGCTGTTTAGCTGGAAATCACATAATTAATGGTTCCCTGTTTTAGTACTATATATAGTATGGTGTGTGTGTGTGTGTGTGTGTGTGTGTGTGTAGATAACTAGTAATTTAGTACTATCAAAGTGCCAATAAATAATAACTAGTCACTGGCCTTCGTTGACTGCTAGGTAGGTATACCTTGTTGACAAATTCTGTGCTACAACTAAACATTTTTTTCTCTTAAGTTTGATTCACAGTTGGGGGTCAAGCACATTGCTATGGGTGACAGCTGCAGGTGGAATGGACAATAGTGGACAGGGAAGGCAGCAGAGGGTTGGGATGAAGAGGGAGCCAGACTGGGCCAAACACCCACATGTGCATGAAATTACTATGTCAACATCTGATTCACACTGCTGGGTAGTGACAGTGAAACAAATTTTGTCAGTGGGAGGTGTGTGCCATATTCCACTGAGACATGGCTAGTCATAGAATATAGACCTACTGGGACTCGCAGTGTTGTAAAGTACTTACAGTTCTAAATATTGTCCCAGTAAGTAGGTTATGGAAAACATGAAATATGTGATGATATTAAAAATAAACTTTATTTATTTTAACTATATCTTTTTAAGTGTATATGCTTTTAATTACATAATGATTTATTTAGTCTCTAGAAAACAGGAAGTGAAATAATGCCTCACAGTTTACATTTACATGGCAGATATTTTGTTTATACACGAATATGTGCTATTTTACTATTTATAAATTGATACACTATTTATTTTACCTTTATCCATAATTTATTCTTCATTGGCATTTGTAGGTGTTGACTACTCACAGGTAACCCTAATGGGTTTTTCCTGTTTGGGTGTACTTAATCTCAAAACTCCCTGTTAATGTTAATGGGGTAACTTAGCATAGCTGGGACAGGGAAAGTAGAACTAATTGTTATTCATGATAAGGATGTGTATTATCCCAAGAAGGTGATAATAGGAGCTATTACACAGGATCTTGGTTTTAAAGGTCTTTCCCTTCACCTACATTTGCTACAGATATGCTGTCCTGTCTCACTGGTCTTTAAGGTCAGCTGAACAGCAACGTCAAAAGCACATTTGTTTGAGTTCACCTGCTCACACCTAATTTATTTATTACCTAACACTGTTAATGTCCTAAGTTTTAAGAATGCTTATTTATATGCAGTGTGCAGCTTTTGCGAATTCACTTTTGTTTGGATTAACAAAACCCATAAATTAACACATTGTAACACATGGAAGAACATCAAACTCACACCTCAAATTCACACCTGCTTTTCCTTATAGACACAGTTAAACTGCACAACCTCCTTGGTGCCATACAGGTTCAGACAGGACCCAGCATGAGCTGCATTTATCATCCTTTAGACTCCAGTTCTGGCAGCTCCAACACCCTCGAAACATGCCATGCAACCAATCACAAGCCTTACATAAGTATCTACCCTTCTCATCAGATTTAATGCATCATATTTTAGCTCAAATCCGCCTGACCACCACTATGTAGTGTGGGATTCTCTCTACAGTTTTTGACACATACTGAAAAGTGAAATGTAGGCTATCAGCCTGGGGTTCACACTCTGTTTTTGTGTTTGACTTGGAAGACAACATGCGTTGGCAGTTAGCCAGATTAATACAATATCAAACGAATAATTCCAGAATAAGGAAGAGGGCGAGTATAGGCTTATCCCTGGGTGCTTTTTTTTAGTCCTGTCAGAGAGAATTTCTGTTTATTTATATTTCGACTATTGCATCTGAAATAGATTACCCTGAGGTACTCTTGACTTACCTTAACAATGGTATGTGTACAAACTATACTTTCTCTGAATATGCAAGAATCGACAGCACTGTGCATTGTTTTAGCTTGTCCTGTGCATTGCTCAAACACCCACATTCTCGTTTGCATATCTGACTAACGCCATGTAATTTTAAGAGGTATGAAGTCATTTAGTTAGACACTGAACATTGCAGTGTGTCCTGTCACTCTCTCTAAAAGCTAAAGCCAACCACAGATATCTGGTATTCAGCATTTTCTTTTCACTCTAAAACTGTTTGGGCATGAAAGTTTTTTTTTTTTGTGTTAAAGTGTTACAAATGTGAATAGCTTATATTGAATGTTCCATCTGTAGAGGTGCCACAAACCAGTTAATTTATTACCTGTTTTTTTCTGAGATCTTATCTCTTGCACCATAAAGTAACACTCTCAGTTGTACTTCAAAGGCAGAAGGGCCAGAAGAGGTGAGAAAAGTGCTAGAGGTCAGATCCAGAAGTTAGATGAAATGCAGATGATTAGCACTGTCGGTGTGGGTCACCTTTGCCACATTTCCACTAAATAATGAGAAAAATAAGTTGTAAACTCCCAATCTGAAACCCCTTTTATCTCTTAACCTTTTAAACATATACGGCCAGATAATTACAAGATAACAATTAATAGAAGGAACATGCCAACTGTTATTTGGACTATTATTTAACACACCACTGCTGAGGAGCATCTCTCTCCATCTGAAGCACATGTTTAGTGTACTTAAAATTCACACTACTGTATTTAAATACAGAGGAAGCTGACAGTTGTCTGTAATGGGCCTCTGTGACATGCAGATGGAAGCCCCTTGTTGTCGAATAACAAGGCCCCATTGTCCCGCTAATGTAACTTGATCAGGCTTTGATCTAATCCCATGTTGTCAGAATCACTGTGAAAATTCCGAATCAGGAGCAAGATTCACTACTTTTGTTATCGTGATAATCTCTCACATTTAAATTCGACTTTGTTCTTTTGTACTTTTGTTAGGGAAACACAATGTGGGGTTAATTAGCAGCCACTGGTGTTCACTGTGTCCCTTCACAGTTAATCACACTTGAAGTGTCCACTTCAGTGAGCTACTGACACTCAAACACAGCCACTGCAAACACAACCAAAGTCTGACTATTAACAAACAGCAAAATAACAAACAGTAGGCTGTTAATCTTAGCTTTAGAGGACACACAGCTTAACTGTATTTGTACTATACAGTATTTGGTTGGTTAGTTACACTGAACATTATATGAAATAATAATTGTTTACAATTAGTGAATATAATCTCTAAGCATGAGAGTTTAAGATACCAGTACTTAATTTGCAAGTGGATTATTTTATTATAGGACATATTCTCTAGGGATATTTTGCTCAGTTGAAGACTTGAAGACTTGAAGACTATTTTTTCTGCTATTTTAAAGCTGTCACTGCTGACCCAACTTTTCTTTTATACTTAAAATGGTGTACAAACAATCAATCAATAAAGCAGCGTTTTAACATTGACTTTTAGTTCACTGCAGACTATAACCTGAGATATTTCATGTTTTGTCTGGTCAGCCTCATTATATCTGTTAATAAACAATCATTCTTGTATTTCAGGCCTGCAAGACACTTTATTTTTAGTTGGGACATTTTGGCACAGAGGATACCAATCGATTTATTGTGTCAGGTGTTATTTTGTAGCATTCTAACTGTAAATAGATCATTAGATCTTTAGCAACCATACTGGGTTGTCGTTGTCACAGTTTTTTTTTCTGCACAAATTCTCTGTTGGGAAAAAGTCAGTACAGTAGGCATGCCAGTTCAATACCCATACAATCTTCATTAGTTAGTAATGTGTGTAGCATGTAGTTTTGCATTGCTTTGTTGAAAAATCGATGGATGTCCCTGGAAAAGATGTCATCTTAAATTTTGCTTTAAACTTTTTGTTCATTAATGCTTTGATCACAGAAGTGTTGCCAAGTGTTTTCAAGGGCACTGATGCAGCCCCATGCCATTCCAAATACTTCTACTTGTTGCTGATAACAGTCTGGATGGTCTTTTCTTCTTTTGTCTGGAGCACATAGTGAAAAGCTCTAAAAAGCAGATTTGTATGATCACAATACATTTACACTATGTGATGGTCCATCCCAGATACCTCATAGCACTGAGAACTGGACAGCACTTTTAGGAATAAGGTTTTTGTTTTGTACTGTACAGTTATGAGTACATTTGTGAATGTAACTCTTTATTAGTGCTTATTAACAAAGCACTAAAAGCCAACGTAATCCCTTGCCAATGCGGTTATATTGGCTAATAAGGAATGACGCCTCTGCAGTGCTGTCTGAGGGATCAGAGATCACAGATGCTCAACCTAGACTTTTGCCCTTACCAGTTACAAACAGAAATTCCTTCAGCGATTCCTTGAATTGTTTAATGATATTATACATTGTAGCTGGAGAAATGTGCAAATTTATGTCAATCTTTCGTAGAGAAACAGTGATTTTAAACATGTCAATTATTTCACTCATTACTATTTCTAAATTGTCGTCCTCTCAAATATTTTGGATGAACAGGTTCATACTGTCTGTAATTAAATAAAAGTCAAATTAAATGTAAAAAAACAAACACATTTGAAAATTTGCTTTATCGTATGTTTTTTTGTTTGACTGGAGCAATGGGTACCTGAAGTCTTTGTTGAATAACCACAACGCAGTAGTTTAGGCCTTTCTCACAGTAACTCACCGGATGTGGACTTTTCTTCATTCATTCACAATATTGCCCTCCTTCAGAGCAAGATCTCGCTGTTCCCTGGTGGTCTAATTTATGTTAAGTCACCAGCCTCCCCATGGCAGCTTTAAGATGTCTCCGAATGGAGGGCAGACTGTGCAAGTTTGTGCCTGTGCCAGGGCCTAGTGTGAGATTATCCTCCACAGGAAAAGAGTTATACACCAAACCATCTGTCCATTGGCAGTTTGGGGGAAAGGACTATAGTTTGGAGAAAATCCACGTTGTAGTTGTGTTTGCTTGTTTAGCAGAATAGCATTAATTCAACTTGAGCAAATGTGTTTCGTTGTCTCAATTGACAGGTTTATGCAGTATCCAGAATGTTTATTGCTTATTACTGATGCAGCCAACAAGGTATAAATGTATATGTATTTTTGCAGCTCATTGTGGACTACAATAATTTGGTATTAACATATAACATGAATAATGTTTAATAATAATTTATAATTTTCTAGTATAGTAAGTATAATAATCTAATAATGTATTAATATCATATAGGTACATTTATTTTACATACATGGGCAGTAATGCTGCTGCCTCACAGCCCCAGAAACCCAAGTTTGAGTTTGAGTTGCATTTACTCCCCATGCCTGTTCGGGATTCTTCCATACAGTGGAGGATATAATTATTTGATACCTTGCTGATTTTGTAAGTTTGTACACTTAATAACAGTGACAGACAGAATATCTAACAGAAAATCCAGAAAAGTACATTGCATAAAATATATACATTTATTTGCATTTTAAGGGAAATAATTATTTGATCCCTTTCCAAACATTAAAAGTTCTGGCTCCTACAGACTTGTATAAAAGACACCTGTCAAATTAATTAGTCAGACTCTAACGTGTCAAACATGGGCAAGACTAAAGCTTTCTAAGGATGTCAGGAGCAAGATCATAGACCTGCACAAGGCTGGAATGGGCTACAAAACCATAAGTAAGATGCTGGGTTAGAAGGACACAACTGTTGGTACCATTGTAAGAAAATAGAAGAAATACAAAATGACTCTCAATCAACCACGATCTGGGTCTCCATGCAAAATCTCACTTTCTGGGGTATCCTTGATCATGAGGAAGGTGATAAATCAGCTTAAAACTACACGGGGGGAATTTGGTAATAATCTTAAGGCAGCTGCAGTCACCAAGAAACCATTGGTAATGGATTAAAATCCTGCCTAAGAAGTCACATTTGCAGGTGACTTCTGCCAGGACATCAACAATTGGTCGTGGCTAGGTCTTCCAGCACGTCAATGACCCAAAACATACAGCCAAGGCAACAAAGGAGTGGCTTAAAATGAAGCACATTGAGGTAATGTAATGGCCTAGTCAGTATCCAGACCTTAATCCCATAGAAATCTTATGGATGGAGCTGAAGGTCCGAGTTGCCAAGCAGTGGCCTCAAAATCTTAAAGATTTAGAGATGATCTGCATAGAGGAGTGGACCAAAATTCCTCCTGACATGCACAAACCACATCATCAACTACAAAAAAAAACATCTGACTGCTGTGCTTGCCAAAAAGGGTTTCTCCACCAAGTATTAAGTCTCGTTTGCTAGAGGGATCAAATATTTATTTCTCTCTGCTCAAAGCGCAATTAAATTTATATATTTTATACAATGTAATTTTCTGGATTTTTTTTTAGATATTCTATCTTTCACTATCAAAATAAACCTACCCTTAAACGTATAGACTGTTCATATCTTTGTAAGTGGGCAAACTTAAAATCAAAATCAGCAAAAGACCAAATAATTATTTCCTCCACAGTATATTCCAGTCACCTACAATGTTCCCAAGACATGAGTTAGGTCAGTTGCCTAGGTGTCCCAGTGTGTGTGGTTGCATGTGTATTTGTGAGCCCTGCGGTATACTGTCTAGGGGTGGTTCCCATTTTGGACCTTGTGCTGCCGGTTAGGATTCTAAATGAATTTAGGGAATCTGAAGATCACGATGTAACAATAGCAATATTGGTGAAATGTATTCATGTGTGTATATATGCATATATAAAAAACTTACATCTAATAACCTTGATTATTTTATTCACGATTGTAATTGTCAAGGTCTGGTATGTGTATTAGAGAGTTTGGAGTCTCATCAGTATGGAAGAACAATGGAGGTTTGGACATCAGGTTCAAACAACCAGAAATGCCCTAATCACAGACATTTTCAATGCTGGTTACAGGTGGAATGAGTCAAAAGTCCTTTGCGTCTGGCTGAGTATGAGACTGCACTGATGCTGTGCAAAGTACCTACAATGGGTATGCAGGCATCATAACTGCACTTTAGAGCAATGGGAGAAGGTTGCCTTGTCCACTGATATCCTATTTCTTTTGATGGGTAGCCGGATATATGTTTGCCATTTAGAAGTGATGGCACCAGGAAGCGCTCTGGATAAAAAAAAACTAAAAAAAAAACTGTGGAGACGGCGTGACGCTCTGGGCAGTGTTCTTCTGGGAAACTGTGGATCATCAGACTGACACCTGTCTAAACATTATTTTGGATCAGGTGGAGTATATTATTTACACTCAAATAATAAAGCAATGTCATATAAATATGTAATTATTCATATTTTCTTGGTTTCAGAACAAAGCAAACAACATTAGCTAGAAATCAGAACTCAGTTGAGCAGTTCACCTATACACAGATTTAATGACTGTGAATTCAGTTTATGAGAGCTTTCTATTGCAGTCATAATACTCAGGAGGCTCTTTGTTAGTTACTGTAGCTGAACGTGTTTATGCTTGTGGATGCTAATGAGGCAGTAAATAAACAAGACCAGATATGACTTCATAGCTGGAGTTAGTGCTGTCACACATCGCACAATCCCAGATGACATGAATTTCTCAGAGGAGCATTTTCATACCCTGATTATGACACTAAATGTAGGCATTGTAAGTTAATTAACAGAAGCACAGAATGATGAAATAGGGGGAAATCAAATGGCTTGTGGTCTGTAATAAACCATTAAAAGGAAACAAAAAGCATCTTTGTGTTACCATCAGCAGTTTTTCTTACTGTAGTCCCCAGTTTAACAACTTGAGAATTTACAGAAGAAATCACAACATCTTGAGAAATCGCTTTATATATTGTTCATCTACGTTCATCTTCATTTTTAAATGCTTAAGACAGCTGACTATGCAATGAACCAGTCTTCCATTGTGCCCCCACACACGGTGAAGAGGGTGGTTTAAAAGGCCAAAAATGCTCAAAGGATCGTGGTAGGATAGTTGGAGAAGTTGATATCATTTTAATGTTGCTAAATCTCCAAGTCTATAATTAGTCACCACCTCCATGCCAACAAAATATTTAAAAGCCATAAGAGAAAATATTTTTCTTTCATCTAACCACAACCCGCCTTACTAGATGCATTTGATCTTTAACTGGAAATGGATAAGACAAAAACTTGAGGTGAATTTGGTATAAAATAATTATGGTTCTAAAAGAAAATATTTCTAAAAGAACCTAATCCCCATCGTTAAGTATGGTGGATGATATCTGATGTTTTGGGGCTGTTTTAAAGGCTGTGGGAATCTTGTTAGAATACATGTCATCATGGACCCATGACGTAACAGAGTCTTCTAAGCAGCTAAAGCATTTGCGGCAAATCTTCCAAAGGATGATAAAACAATATGTGCAAAAGTACCCAAAATATATCAGTGTATCAGAGTCAAACTTATTACATGGTCATCCCTTATCAAACTGGATGAAAACATGTGAGCTAAATAGGGGAGCAGGATCCACAAGAGAGGATCTAGGACAAGAGAGTAGGTATTGAGGAGTGTCTGAGATTTTGTGTTCCATGTCCTATCAAGCATTATACTGTAAGCAAAAGTGCTATATTGGCACTTCACAATATAGGTAAGCATAATAACAAATAATTATCAATACATGTGACGTCATTTTGGTATTTAAAAAAATAGATAATTCATATTTAAATGTATACCACAAAGACATGTTTTCATGACCATTTTATATATCTTTACCCATAGTGACAATAATAAAGCTGTCTGTACATACTTTTACCTACTAACAGGTTTTACTGCAGGTTCATTATGATCTCAAGCTACAGCATGACCCACATCTCCTGTTTAACAGCACGAATTACCTGGACATTCTGATCTTTGTCTTGTTTGTAGATATACCTCCATTATGAGTCACACCTTCATTCCTGCATTCACATACACAGTCAGTCACATGGATGTCATGGAATTCTTGAACATTTTCTCTTAAACACATCAAGTTTTTTTTTAATTGTGTTTTAATGTCTGCACTATTTTCACCCTTTGTTTCATAGTAAATGATTGGTAGTTATATTCTTGCCAAGTTGACCAATTATGAACACAGTCTCAGATTCAAAATGTTTTATTTACATGTAAATTGTGTTTAGTTTTCAATTGACTTTATTTAACTTATATTCTGTCATATGTTAATCTTTTCTTTAGCCTCAATTTTGTTTCTTATTATTTTCTAGTCGCTATATAAAGCATTAAGTGTTTGTTTATTATTAAATCAATTGATCCTGGATCCAGACCAGTGTCAAAGATGAATTTCTTGCTCACAGTTGCACAGTAACCAGAAGGGGAAGCTGTTAACTCAGAGCCGTTAGCATGCTAGAGAAGACTTGCGAAAAACGAATGGCTATAATTCAAAGGCAATAAAAAAACCCTCCTCTCTCACTCCCTGATTCAGTTGGCCATGAATGGCTGTCCAAAGCTACTCCACAGCACTAATTGTCATCCAGCTGGGGGGAGGAAGACATTGGCATGTCCCTTCTCCAGCCCGGTACTGGGCTGCCAGATCTTCTGTCGACCAATGTAAATAACCATCTCAATAACAAACATAGGAATGCAGGACCTTTTGAGTGAGCATTTTTAACCCTGTACCGAGCCACCTTAATGACACTGTCAATAGGGCCCATGCAATGCATGGCTAATTTTCTTTCTTTGGCTTCATTAGGTGGGACTGTGGAAGAGCAGCATTGGAGTCAGAGTCACATAGGCCAACACGTCGAACAAGGTTGCCTCACTTGACCCTCTTGATGGTTAGTGCAAACAGAGGTAGAAGTTTGATTACTGAACAAAATTCAGTCTGGAAAAGAGGAAGATACAATACGGTGTAGATACTAGATTATTCTGTTCTGTCCTCAGGGATTAAGTTCCAACAAATCTGTGTCATCCATTTGGCATAATACATTGTTTCCTATCAGGTACCAATCTCTGTCTACATAGATTTTCAGTGGCCTAGGTCCCTTGAGCCTGCAGAAAGTCAGGCTGCTTTCCAGCTGTAGATCTGTAGATCCTCCCTGCTTTGCTCATGCTTGGCCATAAAGCTCTAGCCTCCACAGTCACAAATCAGCTGCTGAAAGCAGGCATGCATCTTCAAAGGGTGGCCTGCCTCTCCATGATATACAGCCCCTGCTGTGAACAAGTTAGCCATGGCCACTGTCTCTGCACCTGGGCTATTATCAGGCGAGCGAGATCATCTCTCCTCACTACACATTCAAATGTACAAGTAGCAGATTAGGCTGACTCAATCTTCTTTTCCTCTGAGGGAGAGAAGGAAAGAAAATGGGGAAGGAGAACAAGAAAGAAAACCCCTTTGACTTCAAAAAGAGCCCTCTCCCTTCTCTCCTCGGCCAGCCTGAAAAGAAAGGGAGATGAAACCGGGGGGGCTTGTGTATTCAGCAGACTAATTCAGAACTGATTCCTCTAATACACTCCTGAAACACTTTTAATTGTGTTAGTTTGCATTCAAAAGACATGTTTGCAGCTTTTAATTGGAGACTCCTTTGAAATAATTGAAATGTGTGACTTTGTGGAGGCCAACTTAAACAGTTCTAATGTGCTTTGCTGGTAGACAGTTCTATTATTCCTCATCCCGATGCTGCAGTGTTTTTGAGACAGCTTGGTAAGTTGTCTCCATAGATGAAAAAATATGTTAGCATTTGGCAGCCTGCTTGCTGCATTATCTAAATTTTGGATGATACTGCAGATACGGTTGAATCCAAACCAGTTTGTACAACGTAATCTATAAATGATTCATATTTAATGACTCATATATTCACCAATGTATTATTTATAACCCAACTAAAATATTTCATCTTTTTGTATATATGTATTTGGTAGTTAGGAAAATCAAAAATACATGCTAAATGTAGCATTTTTCAAACATCCAAATGTAATATATGCAGGATGAGGTTCAAGTTTGATTGTCTGACAAGACTTTGTCAAAGATGAATATTTTCCTCGTACACTCACAATAAATCCTTTTTTTGTGTGACAAGTGTTCACTCTACCCCTCTCTTTTGTCTTGCATGAAGCTGGAGAGAACGGTGCTTCTAGCACAGGCATCCACCTGCCTGTCAGTCTCTTTCTTCCCCCATTTTTAAGAGCCTTGTATTTGACATGGCAAGGTGTGATGAGTGTGACAGTATGTAGTAAATCTGCATTACACTAGGTTGCTCAAGCATGTTACAGTGTTCCCATGGACTCCTGGAGGCAGAATGTAGCAGACATAGGAATTTCTTGTGAACATGCTGCTTCAGTGCATTTTGCAGCAGATGGTAGAGTGCGAATTCTCTTCACTATTATGTCATTAGATTTGCGTTATTAAAATTATTTGTGAAAATAAGTATTTTCACCGAACTTGGCTATTTTGTTCTACACTCAGGTCAGGTTATTGCTGCTGTTTTAACTTTGATTCATGTTTGTGCGAAATCCATGAAAATTGACTTTTTTTCTGAATCACTCCTTTCTTGAGTCATTCTCACATTCTTTTTTGAATCATTTTAATCCTCAGGGGGCTCAAACACTGGCTGTCATTTGATCGGTCAGTGCCAGCACAAGGATTCTAAATAAACTCAGTGTAGCGTGAATATCTTTCTGTGGATGCATGGGCCACATTGGTGAGCTGTGAGGCTGAAGAGCGAGCCTTCACTACCCTCCCTTCAAATGCCTGGCGACTGCTCGGTTACCCCACAGTGAAAGGACCACCCACTTAGGTTGAGAGGGGATTTGGAGCCTCCCTGCCTCTTCTGTGCTTTAGCCCCTTTTGGAGGCTGTTTGCCGTCTATCCGATTGGACCTGTCTCTTCATACATTATCCATCAAGCATCCTGAAGCGGACCTGCTGCTGTCAAACATTTAGATCATGGCCAGAGTCCATATCTATGAAGAAGGTTCCTGTTGAGTGGGAAAGAAATTATGTTATTGTTGTTGTTGTTGTTATTATTATTATTATTATTATTATTATTATTATTATTATTAAGGTAACGTTTGTGTAGTCTCTGATTTTATATGTTAACAATTTACTGAAATATACCACCAGATTAGTTATCAATTTTTATTTCATTGTTTTGTGGTCAAAACAACCTTAATTTATTTTGTTAATATGCATTGTTAATTGCATTCAGACTAAATTTATCCTGCCAAAACAAAGCTGTGTGAGTGGAGTATATGTTTGTATGCAGTTCCCCCGTGAGGTCTTGTATGTTTGATTTCCGCAGCTTTACCGCTCCACCCCAACTTGTTCATTCCCAACACCCTGTCTTGATTCCCAACTTGTTTTTAATCAACTTTTCTCACAAAGAACAACAAAACAGGGGGAGGGCAGTGCTTGGCCTGTTGGGGGTCGATACTGGCAGCAACATTGTCCGTGAACTCCTCACCATCTCCATCCCTTAGTGCCATATACAAACAATCATTTCCATATGCAGTGGAAGGGGTCATAGCGTTAACACAGGGAGGAATGATTTTAAGGGAAATATTGTTCAGCAATGACACAGAAGTAATTTGGGGCTCACCAAGTAATTCTATCACAGGCTTTTGTCATTTCAAAATGTTTGACCCAGAGGTCCCTGTCACCCCTGTAGTTAATGACCGTTAGAGCGCTTTGACAGTCTCCAAAAGTAAAACATCTCAGGACTAATAGCAGGCCTCAAGAGGCTTAAGCATAAATATTTATGTGATCCCTACTTGTTCCAAATGCTAGGGGGTCTCCGTGGTATATTTATATATAATGCAAACTGGCAAGCAAATAAAAACACATCTGTGACTTCGCTTCCCATCATAAACAGTGCAGAACTTTTGGGGGAAAAAAACTTTATTGTATTTTAATTTGTCTTTCTTTATAATTATTAGAATTATTTCTTTATTCATTTTGCCTGACATTATTGGCATACTAAACTCTACAGTTAACAATTCACTATTAACATATATGTTTATATACATTGTTATATAGCATAAATATAGTTTTTTGAACCACTTACAAGTACCCAATTTCTCAAAATAAACAGAAATGTGAGTTGGTGAAGTACACTGACATGCAGTGAATGATTGCCCAAAGCCGATACACATGCCATCAAATTATTTCTGTCAAACTTTGGCGTAATCTGAACTGATCCTCTTAAAAATACTTAAATGACACATTTGCACATGAATGGGCTCCATGGCAACCTTGTGTATGTTCTACTTCAGGGTGATTCTTTAACACAAGGCTTTAGAAAAGCACATCTCTTCCGTCATGTTGACAAACAACAAAACAAACAATCCCCAAAGAAAGTGATGAACATCATGATGGATGATGAGGAGTAAAATGCAGATGCTTGAAAAAAGTGAGAGAGCTTGGGCTGAAACTATGGAGAATGATAAACTGATAAACTGCCCAGTGTTTTTCTTCTGTGGGACCTCCTTTATTGCATGGATTCAGTTTAATATGTCTGCTCAGGAGGCCCCAGGACTTTTTTGTTATAATTTGCTATTGAGTATTCAATAATGTGTTTGCAGTCATGGTTGAAATTGGAGGGAAGAGTTCACAGAGAGCTGCAGTACTTTTTTAAAGAAGACCTCTCCCTCTAGTGGCTGAATAAAAAGGAGTTGGCTGCTATCCAGCATGTAACGAGTCTATGCGCATGCACGTGTGAGTACTTGTGTACCTTTTGAGAATGCACAACTTTTTTTTTCAGAAATGAATTATTTCTAATGAAAAACAAAATTTAGGTCTCCGTTGTCATATTTTGCGCTTGATAAGGTATCATGGCAGGCCAGTCTAGTACCCGCACTCTTTTACTACACTGTTGTAACGTGTGCAAAATGTGGCTTGTCATCATCTTGCTGAAATAAACAGAAACGTCCCTGAGAAAGACATTGCTTTGATGGCAGCTCCAAAACCTATATGTACCTTTCAGCATTAATGGTGCCTTCACAGATGTGCAAGGTACCCATGCCATGGGCACTAACACACCCCATAACATCAGAAATGCTGGCTTTTGAACATTTTGCGCTGATAGCAATCTGGACAAAGATTATTTCCAAAAACAATTTGAAATGTGGACTAGTCAGACCACTGGACACTTTTTCACTTTGCATCAGTCCATCTCAGATGAGCTTGGGCCCAGAGAACACGGCGGCATTTTTAGCTGGATGTTGTTGATATATGGCTTTTGCTTTGCATGGTAGAATTTTAACTTGCACTTGTAGATGGAGCAATGAACTGTGTTCACTAACAATGGTTTTCTGAAGTGATTCTAGGCCCATGTGGTAATATCTGTCTGGTAATATCCGTTTTTACTGCAGTGCCCCCTGAGGGATCGAAGGTCATAGGCATTGTTGGTTTTCGGCCTTGTCGCTTACTGGCAGAGATTGCTCCAGATTCTCTGAATCTTTTGATGATATTGTGGATTGTAGATAATTAAATCCCTTGCATTTACATGGTGATAAACGTTGCTCTTAAATTGTTGAACCATTTGCTCATGCAGTTGTTCGCAAAGTGGTGAACCTTGGCCCATCCTTGCAGGGATGCTACCTTTATTCCCAATCATGTCACCTGTGAAATTTGTAATTTGTGTGTTAATTCAGTTATGAGAAAGAAGATTTATTAATTTACATGTATAACTGTATCTAAAAAAAGGATTTTTTAGAATATTTGTTAGCCACTAATAACTACATTCTCAATCAGACTCTATTATATACTTTAGTGTACATTATTCAACTTGAATGAGTGTGCTGACAAGAATTAAGAAGTTCTGAGGGTGATAAAATAAAATTTTGTCTCCCGGCACATAATCAGTTGAAAATTTCCATAATTAAATATTGTTAAATTATACTTTTTGGGGTCTGTGTAAAGGATGTGTTTCACCCACAAGCAATCTTTTAAAACTCTTACCAGAAGTTGTTCAAAATTACTTGTGTATCTTATCGTCTTTTAACCTAAAGACCTAAAAAAACAAATCTTACTAGAAATTAGTCCAACATTGATTAATATAGTCAAACTTAGCTTAATATATTGGTATATCTTAGAATTGAAACTAAGTTACCATAATCTGTATGTTTCATATATATGTAACTAATTTAATGGGGTATCACACAAATAAAAATGGGTAATATCTCAGTTGGTATTTTTGCTGCAATGTGATGCAACTATAAGCTTATAGACAGAAAGCTACATAGCTTTGACATTAGGGGAAATCTGCCCCAATCAGCAAAATATTAATAAACTGATGAGCATTGAATGTCACCTTGTCATTTCCCATTAATTATCAAAATTGTTATTGAAGAAACATTTAAATTAAAGGTGGCATCATGCTCACACACAGGAAGGTGAACAGAAAACAGGGAAGTACAAGAGGTTTATTAACAAAGAAGGGCATGCTGCCAGACACAATTGACAAACACTAGCAATTTAACATCTATGAGACAAATGCAAAAAGTGCATTCACTATAAACACAAGAAAAAAACTGGCTAACAGAAATATGATATGCAGGATAACATATATAATTCTATAATTA
>JAUZST010000078.1:3246-49454 GCA_034779995.1 Parotocinclus haroldoi | reverse complement strand
CGTATTTGTCGTCTGTCTGTGGATTCTGCATTATGGGCTCCGGTCTAAACACCCGATAGGGATCCTGGGGATTTAGCAAGACTAGGAATGGTCTCGCGAGATCTCCCGGGGACCCTATCGTAACACTAATCCACAGCTGTCCCACGATAATCTTAATTTCAGTGCTTATATAAAGAAACTGTGACTCGGACACACCAAAGCATGAGCTCTTCAAGACCTCTCAAGTTCTGTCGTGTGGTATCTGGATCAAGAATTTAACATTAATTTCTGTAAATTTTAAGAAGGGGCCTCCATGAATCAAACGTTACATTGGATAGTCTTTACAGTCCAAGCAACAGTGGTAGCCTGGAAGAGGTGGGGTTTGAACCTTCTGGTCCATAGTCCAGTATCTTATTCATGATGCTACCACAGAAAACCATTTCCATTTTTAAAAATGGAAACATTTTTTCAGTCAGCACAATTTTAATATGTATAGCACAGCACGGTTAAACACAGTAAACGATTCCCAGTAATTCTTTAAATATAGACATGTTTAGTCAGTTTATGTCAAATCTTGAAATAGGGAAAGACATTGGAAAGTAGTTTTTTTTTCTCAAGACAGATGAAACAAAAATAAAGTATCAATATTAGTGAACTCACTTGTCCAATGGGGAAATAAAAATGAGATAGCTCTGACTCAAAATACTCAGCCATTTGTAATCATGTGTCCACCAGTGCATTCACTGGTAGTATTCTCATTGGTTACTATTAACATGAGCCCCAAATCTCGTGAGCAAAGAAGTGGAAAACAAGTTCATTTCTTTATTTCTAATTAATTGTTTAGCCCTAAGAGGCAGGGTGACCCATCAAGACAAGTCTATACTTAAATCACATTATATCTGGAGTTTACTACATATGCCAATGCATTTCGTTCTCACTTCACGTACACAGCATGAAGTGCTGCAGTACATAGCACCTAACTATTCCATTTTAAACAGCTTCAGTACCAGAACTGAAATAAGAAGCTAATACAGGCATTCTACATTTGAATTACAAATGGAAAAAGCCACACAGTGAGTAAGAGCCCATTACAAGCAGTAAATTTTATTATGGGATAACAGCACATAAAGCACATCTAAAATCGATGTGTCCAATGCACTTTTAATAAAGGTAATATTAAAGGTACAGTTTCTAAGTACAATATAACAACATTCATATTAGAATGAAAAGTATTTAAAAGACAACATTAAATTTCTTATTTTTCTTTACAGCTGTATTTACAAAATGAATCAAAATACTTAATTTTTCATATTTAAGAATCAGACAAAGAGAAGGAGCAAAACTACCATTGTGAAGATACTACCTCTTAAATAGAGTTCAAAAGAGCTGGATAAAAAGGTACATGATCAGTAGCAAACATGGGATGTAAAAATCGGTGACAACCACAAACTGGTCTTGACGGCTATCCCTGTTTATGCTGCCTGTGAGTAGAGAACAACGCAACCGACCCCCCACCCCCCAGCTCACATTTAACACACACAACAGGAAATAATCCAAATGTTTACTCTGTATATCTTACATACACGTATGAATACTTAAATTACAATGCATTAGTCATTTCTTTGCAATAATGAAGAAAGTAGAACCACTGCAAAAAATAAGGAGACACACAGAGTGGATTGTCTGTTATCCATCATTATTTTTACACAACCCTGGTTCTGAATAATAGCCTGTATTGCATTCAGACTGTAGCTCATCAAATCAGAACACCTGTTTTCTAATTAACATTGTTACATTAAAATCAGCAGAGAGAAAAGGAAAAAAAGGAAAGTTGACTGTGCATGAACAGAACAAGAGGCAGAAAATATTGCTTACATGGTCATAAAACAAGATAAAAGTCACCTACATGTGCAAATACACTACAATTTAAGTACACTGAACAGTGAAAAGCTCATCATGTCTACATCCTGGACCACTGAGAGGCACTCAGTGGTGGTTTGTTGTGTATTATTGCAAGGATAGTGGTCATACTTGCTACAGAGAGAACATGAGTAAAGCTGACTAAAACAGACCTATAACTGGAAATTTGAACTCTAACCACAGCGTGGATTTACTAAGTCCTTCTGACAGGTGAGCTGATACATGCGAAAGCAGAAAAAATAAATACGTATGAAGTTGGTTTGCACAATCTGTTCTAAGTGAAAATGAAAACCAATCTGAGGCTGATGTCAGTCTCAACATAATCCAGTAACCTCTCCAATCCTGAATCTGATTCCTTTCAAGAATTGGAGAATTCTTCTAGCCAGTGGTTCACATAATCAAATGGATCAATACAATACTGTTTTTTTTTTTTGTTCTTTAGCTTAAACAATTGATCTTTGTCACGACAAATCAGAAATGCAACTTTGATAGCATCTTAATTCGATGATACTGCTTTTACTAATAGTCTTAAAGCGAGAAGAAAAAAAAAAGTACATCCCAAGACTTGCACACTGATACAGGTACGTGTTGGGACCGTAAAGCAAATTTACCACTATCGTTAATCTTTATCATAATCCTTAGCTTTAATTGAGTCCTAATATCAAGAACGTATCAATAGAAATCAATGGACTAATCGAGTGGCCTTGTCTATGGATCGAGAAGTTTTGTTCACAAAAGCAAGTTACCTAGCACCACACATCAGTTGAACACAAAATTAAATCAGCACACCCTAACACTACCAAACTAACCCTAAAAGAGAGAAGTATACTAAAACAGAGATACTGTACAGCATGATGTCTCCAATAAACAGATAAATATTTGCACTGAGTAGGTCTTAATAGCAGTATTTTCTTCTTACCTATACAGACAGATGTTACAAAGGTACTTTTATACATGTGATCAATAATAACATTAAATATTGTGAATTAAAAGCGAAAAGCCAAGAGGGAGAGAGAAAGAAAGGGAAATTGAGCTGTACAGTTTACAGGCCATATTAAGTTCTAAGTGCTCCACCTGGGACCAGAACCAGTCAAATATACACAACAAAAACAATGAAGAAATAAAACAACTAGAGAAAATGCAACAAAACATGATAAATAAGAGATGTATTTACATGCAAGTGTCCAAAGCCTATTCACAAAGATGAATAATAATAATAATAATAATAATAATAATAATAATAATAATATAACGTATATATTATTGCTTGACATTCGATTATGGCTAAAGATTTTTTTGTGTTTTCTTCTATATTCTAAAACATCTTGTTTTATTAAGCTGTGCTTTTGGGGGAAAAGTAATCACATTTTTAAAATGCAATGCAAATGATTGGTAATTTATACATTTTAATAACACTTTCACCTTCAAATCAGAACGGCCTCACAAGCATGACATGACATGTTTCTGTGTTAAATAAAGTTATATAGCTTTTGGCAGTCCTAAGTGCTTTGACGGAGGATTTTAGAGTTAGCAAGATGGTACATTGTAAACTCAGTCCATAACATTTGTGACTGCATAGTCCCTTCAGTGTCAGGTTTGCATAATGATGGAAACGAACTGAATAGTGGTGTGCATTGTGTCATGCTTGTCCAGCCTGAGAAATGCGTTCAGACACCGTGCTACTAAGTGTGTAAATCCTGGAAAACTAAAACAAAAAACCATTTAGATCACCAGCTGACCCTGCTGCCTGTCTACATTATTAAAGCCTTGTCTGGGGTTTGACTAAAGCAAACTCACAAACACAGATGCACAAGTTCAGATGGATCATATTGCTTTTTACAAAACTCCACAAAAAGGATAGAAAGGATGACGCTTCACAAACTACGACACAGAGTATGGAAACATTTCATGGATCACTGAAATAAGTAGTTAACTGTACAACATGTCAAAACCACAAATCCAGAGAAGGTTCAATACCTTTGCTTTGATTGAAAAAATAAATTTGTCCAAAGTTTTACTTTACAGTCTGTATTGCTTTTAATACCTAATACAAACTACACCGACAAAATTCAGTACAGCTTTTCATGGTGCAACTGGGTATCATGGTCATTAACTTTAGGAAACCTTGATATGGAGTAAGCAGACTGAAATTCAGAAATAACAACAGTCTTCTGTGTATCAAAGCTTGTTCTGAGGGAACTCCACAGCAGTGGCTACCCTTTTGAAACCCGTATTTGCAACACACTACGCACTCCTGGCTCATGGGCAGAATCTGCTAGTAGAGCAAGTGGAGGTATTTGGCACAAATATTCATACAATAAGAGTGGAAATGAAAACAATTAAAGAAAGATAAAAAATGATTAAAAGGGGTGAGATTGCGTCTTGAATGTTTTACAATGTTGGACCCTGTGAGGTGCATAATGTGAGTGTCTTGATTTTTAATTGCTCTCACTCGGAGTAATGGCTTTTGGTTTACTTTAGACGTGTATGTTTTTAGCTGTGTTAAATATAAATAGGGAGTGAAAGTCTATGCGATGAGCAATGTTACACACTGACCACAGAAGCACTTCTAAAGAGGTGAAACTGTTGCTACATGGTTATTAAACGGTCTGTCTCTGGTACCTTCGCTAAAATGTTCTCCCTGAGCATTCATACTGACGTTCATATGCTGCCAATTCAAATTATTCTGTAGGATTGTCGTTCACAGCTTGACAAATGTTTAAATTTCGTCCTTTCAATTTCTCTGGCCAGCAACATCAATCAAACATGTTACACTGCACAACAGAAAACGCTTACCAATACGTGTGCTTTATGGCAAGGAAATTCTGTTCAAATGATCCTAGTTTATTGTATAATACCATGCTTATTAGCCATGTCAACCCTGGTTAAAAAGGAGAGCTAGGGTACAGTGAACATTTGAATATATATATGCAGAAGAAGTAACAGAAGGTGGTGGGCCCATCGTGCAAGAAACAGCCAGATTAAACTGGGTCTGTAATGTTAATATGTATGACAAGAATGAACTGAAAATATCTGCTTAGTAGCAATGACCAACAGAAAACTAAAAACACACCTAAACTCGTGTTCTCATCCTCTCAAAGTACTGAACAACAACTGTGTCAGAGTTAAAAGGACAACTCTTCCCTGAGGAAAATAGTACATAGTATACTACAGCCTTCACAAAGCAATATGGAGGGGAAAAAAAACTGACTGGAACTATATGTTTTAGAAAAGTTTGGCAGAACTGCTTCAAAATGGGATATCAGAGTGCTATTTCTGGATCATAGTCACATAATTCAGCTGGAATGTTACGACAATCTTTTGTGGTCTTACTGAACAAAGGGTTTTAAAAACTCATTTGACACAATACGGCATTCAGACAAAAAAACAAAAAACAAAAACACTAACACCATTGCCTTGTTTTCCAACTAAACAAAGACAACACAATTCTAATTATTGCAGGAGTAAGTGCTTTAGAATCTCACTATCTTTCCCTTTCCCTCTTTCATCAGCTTATGCTCTGTACATATTAGAAAAATAGAACTTTTACTACCAGACAAGGCTTTTAATATTTCATTCTCTTTTTTCACCCTGTATGTGTGTCCTTGCTATCGATAAAAGCTGGGCAAAGGCTTTCAGAGAAAGGCGGTCTTAAAACGAGAGCTGCACACAAACCCAAATCTATTACTTAAAATGTAATCAGAAGCAAAACTAGATGGGGCAGAATTAAAGAGAAAATATGGTCATGACAGCAATGGTTTGTATTATTAATAATTGGATTTTTACTATCTGTGTGTTTCAATTCTGCGTTACATTTCTGACTATAGTGAGCTTTGAACCTTCTACCACTAGATGGAACTATTTACTACTGCAAGAAGCTCTAGCAACCAGATTCACCCTTCTAAATCTATATAAACTTTTGGAAATTCTTCACTTAAAAATGTGCTTTAAATGTCCTCCTCAAATGGAGAATATAATTGAAAAAAAACAGTTAACAGTCAGACATCTTTTTTTTTTTTTCCAAATATACTTCTCCATGGCATACCTATATAGTGGTTTTTGACCTGATGTGGACAGAAGGCAAGATGCTGGCAGTGACTTTGTTTCTCAGTGTTGTAAAGCTGAGCAAGTGAACATCAGATTCCATCCAGTCCAAATTGATCAGTTTGTATGTGCTATAGTACGAATCAGGGCCAAAACCAGAGTTCCAACTTTCCCTGACTCTGTTAACCTTCACCCAGCGTCTATCTGAACCTCATATGCACACATGCTCAGAGCGGTTGTGGTTTCTGTGTAACCTCTGTGAGTCGGTGGTTTTCACTTCTATTTCTGTTTGCACATGCAACACATCACTAGGTAAATATACAAGTCTTAAATTAAATAAAGGTGCAAATAAAAGTGCCTTATCATTTTGACAATTAAGAATAGTCTAGCTACTAATATCATACACGTTATTTAAAATAGATTCTATAAACATTAATTTTTTTTTTCTGTATAGTAAGTACTTATGACCATATACCCTGTAGCACATTAGAAAACAGGTGGAATGGACCCTTGCATTATAGCACTGTGCTCAGTTAAACTGTAAGCACCTGTCCAGAAAAAGGATTTAATAGCAGATGAACTTACATGATATCACTAAGCAACCATGGTGGATGAAGTCTTCGACAGCTAAAAGTAATTGCATTTTTAAAACTAGAATTACCAGAATTCTACTTCCTTTTTTTCTTCTTTTTTTCTTTGTTTTGACGATTGTCCTTAGAGAGGTGACGCTTCACGTCAGCCCATGCAGATGGATCCATTCAACATTCCCGAGGCTTTCTCTTTCTCTGGTTGTCTCTCTCTCACCCTCCCTCTCCCCTCTTCTCCTCACTTCCGAGCTCTTTCACTGCAGGTTTACATTCTGAGCAGCAGCGTTTCCAGCAAAAGACAGTAAGTGAGAAGAGGTGGCTAATCCCAGCACACGTAGACTACACACGTTCCAATTGGTGCTGCTTATCAGTATCAGTTTTGGAGATGTCAATAAATAACTTGTTGGTATTAAAGGTTTTTTTTTTTCAAAACAAATTCCAATACCTGTAAGTGGCTGTTGGTATTCTTTAAACACTTAAATAATTTATCCAATACGCTGTCCTCTTTGGACAATTGAAAACAATTCAAGACAGGGCAAAACAATTAGTGCTAATCAGTAGAAATCAGTGTGAAAAAAAATCCCCAGTCATATACATGAGTGCTTCAGCTTAAGACAGGAAGAGAGTGAGCAAGAGAGAGAACGCACACATCTCCATCTTATTTCTCCTTATCCCCACTTTCTCACAAGTCCCACTTGTGACAAAAAGGGGGTGATAAAACCTCACAAATCAACCTGCCGAATCAAAGCCATTTCTGCCTCCCCTTTCCAAAGGATAACAAAAAAAGGAACGGTTGTGTCTGCAGCAGGTTAGCTGTCCTGTTGTGTGTGTGTGTCTATATATATATATATATATATATATATGTGTGTGTGTGTCTCTGTGCAGTGTGTGTGTGCGTGTGTCTGTGTGCAGGGCACTGGTAAAGTGTCTCAAATTCATGCTCGACATTCCCCATGGTGTGTTTGGGCCCCACAGAGGGGGCAGACGAAGAAGCAGCTACCCATCCACAGGCATGGACTGCTCAAAGTCTGATCCAAAGAGCTCCTTGTATAAGGGGGGGAAGTGGGTACGCACAATGTCCGGGTATATTGCTTTGAAAGCAGTCAGCTTCTCTGTATGCCTGCTGCACAACGCCCGCAGGGTCGACACTTTGCATATTAACTGCAGGAGAGAGAAAGAGAGAGAGAGGAATGGAGAGTGGGGAAGGGACATATCTGTTATTGCAATTCAGAGAGTCGTCTAAAAACTGCCTCGACTCTTCACATCCTCTCACATGCTTTCACCCTGCACACTATGAAGCCATTCATGAAGACTCCACTGGATTAAATAAGAAAACACTTGGTGCAATACATACTCGACATACTCAACTGTTGTTTTTACTGTAACTGTTATACTCAGTGTTGTCACTTGTTATACAAATAATCATTATGAGAATAACGCCACCCTTTTAACGTGCATAAAGCTTGTGCGAGTACGTGTGCGTTACCTTGGTTAGTATGCCGTCCTCTCTGTGGTTCTTCTGCAAGATGTGCTGAAGAGCCAGCTGGATCTTCTGTTGCAGCTTCTCCACCTTTACCTTCTCTTGAAGCCAAGAGCGGTCTGACAACACACACCCACAGAGTCTTTGTATTACCATCTTTATGGGAGCTTTCTACTTACCTATCTAATCATTCATTTGTATATCTACTTAATCAATTTCAGATTAACAGAGAGTCAGGAGTGGCAGCACAAGGTGCAAGAGGGGAACCGACTCTGCACAGGGTGTCAATCTATCACAAGGCACACACTCCCCCATATACAGTGAGACACTGCAGGGACTCGATTTGATATATGCACGTCTTTCACTGTGGATGGAAGCCAGAGTACCCAAAGAAAGTCCACATAGATGTGCGGAGAACATCCAAACTCAAACTGTGGTGGCAGCCGTGATTTCTAACCACTGACTCAATACTCACCTCAGCACCACTCAGCTGCTACCTTGACTTGTCTATATTCATTTATAAGTTTTCCCATTTTGAAAACGTGTCCATTCCATTAAATTTACCACAGGTAGACACTAGTCAAGATGTAAAATAATTTCAAAGCTGATTAAAATACATTTGAGCCCCCCAGAGCTGAATTTCAATGTCATATCAAAGGGTTTGAATATTTAAGTTTAACAATATTTAAGCAAAATATTTCCTTTTGAGGTTTTTAAGCTTTAGGTTGCTTTTTGGTTTTTAAGTTTGCAAATATGTCTAAACGTCTGTTAACACTTTCACATTAAGGGGTATTAAGTGCAGACCGATAGGGGAAAACATTTTTTAAAAAAGACCTCGACATAAATTGTGAAAACAGTAAAGGGTTCTGAAAACTTTCGGAATACATTATATAATGTACTATGCAAAGATCAATTCTATATTTTCCTCATTCTCATCACTGCAGTAACACTATTGTGGGGGTGTGTTAATGTGTGTTGAGCTGGTACGATTAGATCTGACACTGCAGTGCTGCTGGAGTTTTAAATCACTTTTCACTCACTGTCTACTTTATTAGAGCTCTATCTCGTAGATTTAAAGTCAGAGATCGTAGCTCATCTGTTGTTGCACAGTTTATGCTAGTCATCCTCTATTCCTTCATCATGACGCTGCCTACAGGATGCTGGTGGCAAGACATTTTTTGGCTCGTTTACCATCTTCAGTCTGGCAGTGGCACTGAGGTGGTTTAAAACTCCAGAAGCACTGCTGTGTCTATTCCACTCAAACCAGTTTAACACACATACCACCGCCACCACATCAGTATCACTAAAAATGATCCAACTGTACAACGACAAAGTGCAGAAACATTAAAGCTTAAATAAACAAACAATAAGCATAATATAAACTGAAAAATACAGAATGCCTAAGACTTTTGCACAGTACACAGTAAATAAGTATGTGTGTGTATATATATATATATATATATACATACATACATATACGCAGTAGAGTGTGATTTAGCATTGCTTTTATGTCAGCTCCTACCTGCAGACATCAACACGAATGCGGAGAACAGGGCGAGCTCCTCCTCAGACAGATGCATAGAACACAGGTTTTTCCCAAAGTCAAAGACGGAGCTGATCAAGTCATCACAACCTGCCAGAGAAGGGGTAAGATTTAGGTAGATGCTGACAAAGGTGTCATCCACATTTTTGTTCCTCAGCATGTACACATGCGCACACACAAACATGCATGTATTAAATATATGCAGTATTAAAAACGGAAAGGAAAAAAACAGAAAAATCAGCTTCTATAGGCTACAGTGGCAGGTATTTATTGTGATCTGCCCTTCCACTTGAGCAATAGCAGCATCTGCCGTTTTAATCTAGATGCCAACATGACCCTTTCACAGTCTGAAGAAACTTGACCGGGAACTTTTTTTTTGAAGGGTAGCAGCTAAGAAACCACTTGATCAGAAGGGGAACATGATGAAAAGGGTAAGATATGATTAAGCTTACAAAGAGAGTATTATGGAGGGATGAATTGAAGTTCGAAATTTCTGGGCCAGAAATTTATCATCAACAATATCTTCATTATACCATTTCTAAACTACAGAGAACAATACATACACTGATCACAAAATTATTTTTAGGGATATCTTACTAAGGAATATATATATATAATTCATGTAGGTATATATAAACATATATAGCGATCTCTGTGAGTGCTGTTATGCAAATGTGACCGTGGCCACTAACAAGACTTTTAGGGAAATTGGTGACTAGAGGGGTTTATACACACATACAGCATCATGATGGCAGAGGAGCAGCAGAAACCTTTTGAGCATAGTGAGTGGCTTGTTTAAGGGTCTACACATAATAAACAGAATAAGACACTATTGTTAGTAGATCACTGAGGACGCCCACACAAATCCACACACTGACTGCTTAATATAAACAAACACACGCACACACATGCACACAATCCTCCCTCTCCCTTCCTCACTCTGTTTCTTCACATTTGTATTCGCTCTCGCATTTGAACAGCTTTCTTTCTCAAAAGGCTTGGGATGCACATAAGGCACTATGGTGGGGGGATTTCTCTAATGCCATGGCGTTCAATCATGAATGCTATTTGCTTACATTACAGAACTGCACTTGCTTGGATTATGACTCTATGAACTGTAGGAGTGAAACAACTCTACTTGCAGGTCCTCAACCTTTCTTTTGTGCACCCCCACAAGACACTGGACAAACAGAGTCACAGGACATCAGCTACAGCTGAGCACGAGCAGAAGCGAGCTTCTGCATTAACAGGAGGTGCAGATTTATTAGGAGCCTAGCTCAGTCTGTTGAGTATGTTCATGTGCTGACAGAAGCTCAAAGTGACTTGTCAGTTATGCAAATAAAAGCGAGTCCCGATTCATTCTCACTAATGCGTTTAAAGGTCTGGTGTCTTAAAAACAAAACAAGAGGAGACAGCCATGCAACGAAACAGAATGGCAACTACACACTCTCTACACACATACACAAACACAGCTGGCTGGGGAGGCGTGTGGAGGGACTGTTCCTTCTTACAACAAAAAAACATGACATGATCTTCCATTTACCTAATGATTTAAACACATCAGGGCCAGCATACTTTCCATCAAAATAGACTGTGTTGTTCTGAGGGTCAAAGGCACGACACATTCGGACAAACACCACCTCCAAAGAGCCTATGGAGAAAGGAAAAACAGGAGCATGACATCTAAAGCACAAATAAATGTAACAGACTGTGAATATGCCCTGGAATTGTGACTCATAAGCCACAGTGATTTTGGCTAGGACGGTCATAGGTTTTGAAAGCCCACATATGCGTCTCTCACTGTTTACAAGGCATTTAAGGTTATTTTCTTATCTAGAAAACGCTGTACCACTGAATCAGTGAGTAAGCCTTAATCTATAAAATCCTCATAAAATATCCTTGGCGTTGACTGCAATCCCTCATTGTGTATATGATTTGTCTGCATTTGCATTCCCAAGTGCGTGTGCGATGTTGTATCAGAGTTGTGAGTGGGAGATATAATTCCACTGAACAGTGGATTAGAGGATAAACACACAGTAACGGAAGCCATTACAGAGCTTTACTGAGAAGCCACTGCTTTAAAATGGCATTATGAGTAAGAGATCCAAGTTTGTCATTTTATTTTTATTATTGACAGAACTAGCACGAATAGCAAACACAGAACAGAGGAGGTACAGAACTCCAGAAAGTTGCTCAGCCGGTCTTTTTACAGAGAACATCATAACTTCTGGAATGTCATCTTTAATGTGTTTGACTGCATTATTCTTATGCGTATCACACAAAACAAACTGAGTCACCACCTGCAGTGATATTGACTGAATCCTCAGTATTATAAGATTTGGTATTGGATAAAAGTAAAAGCTTAAATTTATGTTTAAATTAACATGATACAGACAGTGACGTAACACAAAAAAAAACATACACTACCTGCTTTGAGCAGCACAATCTGATCATTCTGACAGAGTTCCATGAAGCCATCAATGCGCTTGGCGAATTCTACCACGTACTGGATGGCCTCTGTGATTTTAATGGCACACAGCTGCCACATGACTTCTCTGGGCTGGTGAAGAAGCACGTGAATAAGTTATCTTTACTTGATAGATTCAAGGTCTTACATTCCATGTTTATATAAATGACCTGAAGCCACGTTCTAATCGCAATTCTGCTTTATGTGTTATGTTTTGTACATGAGCCATGTTTAGACAGGGATATCTGTTTATGTCATCAAAAGTTCTATGCAAGGAGTTCATTTGATCAGCTATGTTACAAATACAATCTGGGGTTTACACTCATCTTTTTATGTCTTTTAAATAGATGAAAATGTACATTTGAATTTGAATGTATTTTTGGTAATGTAGTTTTCAAAACAGTTTAATCAGTAGCCTGATTAAATATGTTTTGAATAAAACATGTGCTATACTAGGATTATTGATACTTTAAGGATATCAATTCCACCAAATATTGCTTTTTGTAATTCCATTAGTCTTGTGTGGGGATATAGGTGGCAGTAGTGTGTAAAGAGGCACGTTACCTTGTTCTGATAGCTTTCCATCTCCTCCTGCAGAAAAGCCTGCCAGGTCATCTGCTGCAGCTCCTCTCTTAGATACTGACATGTCTCCATGTGGGACTTTGAGATGTTTTGGGCCAGATGCTCTGCAACAGACAAGTAGGATGTTGTCAAGGAATTTCAAAATGTACACACACACACAAATACACACAGAGCCATGTTATGTGGACCTTTCATTGAAATAATGATTACCGAAGCTTATCAAAGTTACATCTACATCTAATTCGGTCCCTCTAACAAAAGTATCTGTGATATTACTTCACACATATTAAGTCCCAAAAATTAGGTTTAGAAGATAGCTGACAGCTTTATTTATTCCAGTAAAGACCTGAGGTGGAGTACAGAAGTAGAGTAATAGCTATGTGTGTCTATCATTTGACAGGAGGGTAGAATATGACCTAAGGATAGAAAGGTTACATTTGCTTTAAAAAAAAAAGATCAAATGGGAAAAAAAACATAAAGTACAAAAAAATCCAATCATGTTGAAAACACATCTGTTATAAGGAGTCCCAGAGCACAAGGGGAACCTAAAAAAATGATTTCCCTTGATGTGTGCCCTGCTGGATCCTGATTGGCCCTAATTAATGGAAACTAATTACAAAAAGAAGCACTTTTAATGAGTCTTGGAGATGAGTCTCCAACCTTCTGCTATTTTAAGCCACCTTTATGTCATTTGCCCCACGGTTGAGTTCTTCCCCATCTCTGTCCCGCCAGTACACATCACCCCAGCACCAATCACAGATTCCCTCAAGTATATAGCATCAGCATCTCACTTACATCTACTCCCTACTGTATGTACATCAACCAGCTATCCTCTAGCACCTTCGTCCTGCATATATTTCAAGCTTATATCTCCAGTAAAAAGTCCATCCATCTCACCTGGAGTGGCCTGGATATATTTTAATCATTCAACATAAAATTCTCGTTTTCAATTATGTTTAGGTTGGTGTTAATAAATAATTGCATGGAAATTGGGTTTCCCATCAGATCTTCTTTGCATAGTGTATCATGGTGCCATCACTTTTTCAAATACACAGACCATACACACCCGACTGGCCAAATTAATTCTTCCATTGCTACAAGGTCCAGTTCTGACACTTATGCACATTAAGTACTCAGCAGGGGGTGCTACACTTTCAGTAGTGACACATTTTTCCCATAATCAGCATTAAACATTTCTGATTCCATTTCAATTTCTCTTCTGTCCATTTAGACCAGATAGGATGGTATTCCTTTCTAATGCGCTTCAATGGACTTTGGGTGTGACACTTGCTGGTTCATGTTATTCCCTGCACTGATCACTGACCGTGGTATTCACCACTGCTTATTGTCTCTTCATAACTATCGACCCTTTTTTAAAATGGCTCAGGTATTTACTCCTGAACAATTCTACCACAGTCAACCAGTCCACTACAAGAACCAAATGTTCACTTACCATCTAATACCTCCCAGAGCATCATCAATGCATTATATCAATCATATCATATTATCAATGCACTTAATATCAATTCATCATGTCATCAATGCATTTCATATACAGTATACAGTACTGTAAAAACATATTAGGCCACCATCAGATACGTTGCATTACCAATGGTATAACGATTGTATGTGACAATGTCCACATTTGAACAATTTGACTTCCATTATTCACCCCATAATACTCTTCTCCACTGATCTTCATGAGCTTTAGCATATCTTATTATACCTTTTTATCCTGCTTTCCTTCTGAAAATGTAGTTTCTTGGCTGCTACCCTTACAAAACAATGTTCCTCACAAAGCGTTGCTTGACTGTAAGATGCTGCTGTTACTCCAGTGTAAGGGTAGGTCACACTAAAAACTTGCTCTTTCTGATTATGGTTTTCAGTTTTTAATACTGCATACAAATTTCCTGTATTTTCTAGTTGTATTCAAATAAAGATAACAACAAATAATTATGTATGATCATTATTCAATTTCTAAAACAAAATGGCCCATGCAATCTAATGGTGGCCTAAGACTTTTGCACAGTACTGTAGCTCTGTTTTAATATATAGCAGATCATTTAGTTCAGTCACCAGCACCTTGGTGTACTCACCTAGTTCAGCCATGGAAACGGTGGGAGAGGTCTCACCATTGCTAAAAGAACAGTAGGGAAAGAACCCAGAGGCTGGCGTGTAGTCGCAGATGGGCTCGGGCTTGATGCCATTTATGTCCAGGCCGGACTGGTCTGGTGAGGGCTGGATGTCCAGGTAGAAGCTGCTGACTCCAGAGTCAGGTTTGGTACCATCGCCAGTGTGCCCATCCATGTAGCCACTCAGCTCATCATGCAGCTCAGTCAGGCCATTAGCAGAGAGCCCATAGGTGGGCGTGAGTGGCTCGGCCTCACCCGGCTGCTGCTGCTGCTCCCTCTGCTGCTGCTGGAGACGATGCTTCTGTACCTCAGCATAAAGGCTGTCTCGCTGCTTCTTCGACATGCGACCAAACTTCACCGCTGTAGGAGTTCATAAAACACAAGCATATGTGCAATTATTTGATTATGTTACATACAAACAATATGTGTTTCTTTTTCAGAATTGTAAATCTTCCAAATATATATATCAGATGATTACTAGATCTTGGGCTTGGAGATATAGAGTACAAGGAGCTTAATATTTTTTAATTATTTTTCTGTGGATCATGTGGATCACCAGGAAAGAATTTGATCCAAATGTTCCAAGCAATTTTTGTATGGTTTCCTTTATCCTCATTTTTGTGAAATGCTTTAGGTACAAATGATGAGTTAATATCTCTTTATGTGCCATTTAACGAAAAGCCAATAAACGTGCGTTCGCTTTAATTGTAGCTAAATTAAACAGGAAATAACATCTGTCTTTTAACTCCAAATGTTGTAGCTTTCAACAAGTACCTTTAAAAAAGGTTTAGTATGTGTACTTTCATATCCATAAATATTATTCATGTCAATACTTCGATGTTTTGTTTATATATTTGTATTAATTTCTTTTCAGGAATATTGATTTACCTTGTATTAATTATGTGCATAAGTAGGAGATATGTTATGGTCTATGTATTGACTTAGACACTTTTATAATACAGGCACATAAAGAGACATGAAAAGGAAAAGTTTGTACACTGCTTACTCTCGTCTCAAATGCTGTGTCAACCTCATCTACATATACCTTGATGCGCAGAGTGACGGTCATTTGACCATTGTAACTTCCCAATAGTAGCACCATACTCCACCAAGTGTTTAAAAGATGCTATTATGCATCAAATGAAGTGATTCCCTCTTGGTTGTGAGCATCCAGCAAGGTATGTTTATTGCTGTTCCATTGTGCGCATTTATGTTTTGGTTCTACAGTGTGTGGTTGTTAAGGCTTTAGATGCTGTGTAGATGAAGGCATTCCACTTGTGTTTTCAGCGCCATCTCTGCACATTGCGAAAATACCTTTTATATTTACATAATAATAACAACATGAAAAGATTGTGATCATGTCCAAGCAATCATCATTTCAGTCAACAACCCGTTTCACAGAAGGTAACACGGTACTTAGATGCTGCATGTCTGTAATATGGCTTCACATATACAGTTACCACTACAGTATACATATACATATACACATACAGTATACACTGCCAGACTGTCCTCATGTACATTGATATTTTGACAGCTAAATAGCTAAATTTCTACTGAAAGCTGAGAAATAACTTGTTTGAGTCTCCTTACCCTGGGGATGTGGCCCAAGAGAGTGAACTTAATGTAGCAGCCAGACCAGCAGAAGTGAGTTCTCCCAAGTACATTCAGAGAGTAATGGGTTTAAAACAACTCGGCACTTTGACATCTTTACAGCTACTTTCCACTCTGTTTTTTTACCTGCCAGACTCAGACAGGGGCAACAGGCTTGGCCAGAACAATTCGCAGGGAACAAGACAAGGACATGCCTCCGTGCAGAGCGCAATGTGTACAATCTAGTAAACAGCAGTGACATGGTAAATACAGAGCCACTAGCTGCCAGAATATTGTACATGGTGATATTTATGGTGATTTGGGTGGCCTAGTATGATTTAACAATGGTCTAGTATCATTATCTTTCGCGTTCACATAAATGATGCGCAGGACATCTGTTCCTGGGAGACTGTTGTAATAACTGTTCTGTAATTCTGAGTTATTTCTTACATCTGATGCTCTGTGAGATTATACTGAACAGAACACAAAGGGGACAAGGAACTTGGTGAATGTACCAGGTCTCAAAGAGAAACTTGAAAACAGAGTGAAGGTCTTTCAGTGATGAAAAAGAGACAATGGCAGTAGTGAGATATGAATATTGAAGAGGAAGAAGATAAAGGTAAAATGCACTCTAGTTTTTTTCCAGCGAGCAGGATATGGCCGAGATGAAGAACAAACAAGGGGACGGTGTGTGTTTGTGTGAGCATGTTAGTAAAAGGCGCTTCTGTCTGAGTGAAATCGGAGGTCACCTTGCCTGTCCTGGTTGCGTGCGAGAGAGCAGCCCGGTACACTCTGATGGCCTGGCCTGATTACTGCGTCCTCTTATGGGCCACAGTCGCACTGCCCATTCAGAGACCCTGCAGGGGGCCTTCATGTACACACACATACATGGACTCACCTGTGCTCCCATTAATGCTGCTCACCTGCACTGGCTTTAATGAGCCATCCTAATGACAGTCATTTAATAAAAGCTACTTGCTGTCAGAAGCTCTCCGCCCAGTGCTGGTCATGCCCTGAAGTCCGACACGAGACCTAAGTTAGGAAGCTGAGTGCCTGCTCATTGATCATGCCACTGGCTTGGAACTGGCTAAATGCAGCTTGGTCTAGAAAATCAAATATTATATGGATAATAGGGATCAAAGATAATGCCTAGTCTGAATCAGATAAAAGTGTATACTTGGTCCTTGTGCCACATTTAGTGAAATGTAAGATTTATGTATTGCTCAACAAAAATAGGGGATATTTCCCTAATTTCGAGGAGAAGGCTGTGTTGTAAAAGGGAAGGCTTGTAAATGTTCACTCTTTCATTTTTCATTCACTGATCAGAAACACTGCCTTTACAACGTCCCAGTTCACAAGCTTTAATACGGAGTTGATCTTCCATTTGCAGCTAGCACACTGTGTCTATTTTTTAGCCCATACACCCTGAACAGCACTTGTGAGCTCAGATTTTTGATGGTGTTGAGTTCAGGGCACTGTGCAGGCCAGTCATGTTCTTCCACACCAAACACACTCAACCATGCCTTTATGAACCCTGCATTGAACACTTTGGTCACAGTCAGCCAGCATATATTGGTATGACTTGGTAATACTTTACAATTTCCCTACACTGGCCTAGGTCAACCTCTAAAAACAATTCCATAGCGTATTTTCCTCACCAATGTTTACATGGTGTAATGTAATGTTCTCCTGGCATTTGTCCAACCATACTCATCCAACAAGCTGCTATACAGCAAAGAGTAATTTCACATGCCACAGGACACGTTCCACTGCTTTATAGTCCAATGGGATTATGCTTTCTACCAACTACATCTGATGCTTGGCATTGTGCTTAGTAATGTAAGGCTTTCATGAAAACCAATCTCATTAAGCTGCTGGTGCACACTTATGTGCTGATGTTAATGCCAGAGGAGATTTGGTGACTTTTATGTACTATGCTCCTCAGCACTGTGCTCCATGACCCCACGCTCTGTAACTTTAACTGTTTTGTCACTCCATGGCTGAGCTGCTGTGGTTCCTGAAGCTACCATCATGTATTTCAATACAACTCTGAACTGATTTTACACTACAAGCTAGTTTTGGCATGGTCCTGGATTTCACCATGTGCAACAAAAGTTAGTGTCCAGTGGGCCAAGATAAGTAGCATACTCACCATCTCGTGACATGCCCACGGCCAGACACTTCTGCAGCCTGCAGTGCTGGCAGCGGTTCCGGCTGGTACGGTCGATCAGGCAATTCTTCTGACGTGGGCATGAGTATGCTGCATTGCTTTGCTGACTCCTCCTGAAGAAACCCTGCAGTAGAGACACAGGTAAAAGTTTGTTGGATTACGCACGGTGATAATACACAATGACACGCTTTCACACCGAATAAGCACATCAGTAGTTCATGCATACAGAGAGCATAGATAGTTCTAGACAGTGTAGGTCCATGAGATCCATTGACCCATAAAACTCAAATGAGGTTCATGATCGATTGAAGGTTAACATGCAAATTTCTGTATACAGCTTGTGTTTATGCCATACCATTTTCCCCCATGTGCTGACTACAAATCATGATTTTTTGTGTGGTTATTAGGTGATAATGCCGGGGCTGTCGAGGAACAACGAGACAAACAGGAAGAGAGACATAGAGGAAAACAAGGAGAGAGAGCGAAAGCAGCCAGTCTGAGTTCATACCTCATCCCTTTTACTTAATGAATTGATTCCAGCACACCATTAACATACCCCACTCCATTGCTCAATACACATATGTCTTAATTAGTTGCTCATTGGCTGTTTAATTACAAGAAAACAGCTGACAGCTGCCAAGTCGCTTTCTAATGGCAGCCATTACGAGAACGGTGTAGCACTGCTAGTGACAAGCGGCACTCCTTTATAATGCCGTGATTTATGGGCCGTAGCGGTGCGCTCACACATAATATTAAATGCCGCTCTGCCTGAAGTAATTAGCAATCATTAAAGATACTTTTCAGCAGTTAATTCTTCAGGCCCATACATATTTTCGCTGCGCTACGGCTGAACCATGCGCTGAACGCAGAGTCTGCATTCTACTCAAAAATAGCAGAGTTAGATCTGAGTTTCTGCTTATCTCTGCTATGCTTTGAGCGCCTGCCTGTAGAATACTAACAACCAATCTCATTGACAAGTGCCAAACAAGAGCATACAAGTAAGCAGATAATTTATCCTGCTGAGCAGATAGCATGATAGAAACAAAGAAAAATCATTTTAGGTTCAAAGGACAAAAAAAACTTGACATTTGTTAAGGGGGCCCTAACTACAAAGCAAAAGTACTACAAACTCTGCATGAGAAAGAACTGGAGTCACACTGAGTTAATTATGAGTGTAGTTTAATGCTGTCAATTAACGTTGGCGGCATGATATTCAAAATTTCAAGACGTTTCAACACAGAAACATGCACGCTTACCCACTCAAGCCCACACACTACCACAAGCACAGGCACAAGCACAACATATTTGTTTTGTTGCTTACCTTACAGCCCTCACATGTTATCACCCCGTAATGGATGCCTGATGATTTGTCTCCACAGATCTTGCAGGGAATAATTTCAATTTGAGCTATGGAGAAGAAAGATACAGAGAAAAGAAACAGTCAGGATTTTCTTCGCTGTCACCAAGCACAGCACGACACCTCCGCCACGGCTGTGTCGCTACATGAAACAGCGCCGAGCTTTAAACAAATCTGTTCCCTGCCACAACCCGACAGATAAAACTACACAGTTTTATAGAGGAGACCATCATGACTCCAAATACAACCCAATGCAAACCAATGAATTATCAATTGCAGTTCGCACTGCATAAAACAAACACATGCATAAAAACAACACGATCCACCAACAGACCCTTTGGGGAGCAATATGAGACAAACTGTTTGAGAAGGAGCACCCCTTAAGTGGAGCACTGGACTCATTTCAGAAGTGAAATCCAAACTTTCAAAGGCATGCAAGGTCCTGCATAGTCTACTGAGAGGGGCCAAATCACACCGTGGTACAAGAACACAGTCACAGGGTGGATGATGATATCAAGCACTAATATTGCAAATACATTAATATTTTATAAAATATTATTATATAATGAAATAAGTGTTTATTAATCACATTGATGTTGCACTATGAAGATGTATAGAATCACTGTTACTCAATACTAAAGATAATAAAAAAACATATAAAAGGCCATATAAAACCTGTGAAAAAAATTTCACAACAATAAGTCAACAATTAGTTTATTAGTGAATGATTGACAACCCTGGTAAAGATTAACAAAAATAGTAAGAAATTCACCTTTTGGCAAATTAGCTTAATCGCACAATTACAAAACTAGAGCATTGCAACCTTTAAATGAGGTAAATGTCATTTAAGTGTTACTATAAAAAGAAACCCTAATCAACAATTTAAAATTTCATGTGTGCCACAATCATTTGCGCCCCACCATTTCAAACCTTATACATAATTGCTTTAGACATTATAACAGAACTTAATTATATGGTTTGGAAATACAAAGCAGAGAAATGGAATGGCATCAGATCATTGAGGGATCTAGGTTCTCTCTTGTGTACTCTTTGCTTTGCCTTATACCACAACTTTGTGTTCAACACTGTGTTGATGTATGTTTTAGATCACTGTCCTGCTGGAACATCCAATAACAGTAATGAGCTCTTTGAAAGAGGCAGGCATGTCATGACATTTTATTAGGGTTATGTACCCTAATGAGGTTCTCAGGGCCGGTAGAGGAAAGCAATCACAGGCCCAGCACTATACTTGACAGTGGGTATCAGGTACATTATAGGTGTAGTCAAGTACTGTTTCTTTCCCAAAACCCCATTGCTTATTTTCCAACTGACCAAAGAACATTGTTACAGTCAAGATGGCAGGACAGGTTTTGCTTGGCAAGGTTTACAAATAATCTGTTGGATCAGAGGTGCAGTCTGATGGTAGTTCACCATAGATCACTCTTTCTTTCACTGTGTGTGACCAAAATTCACTTGGTCCAGACAGTTTGTTTGTAGTTCCAGTTTGTTTCTCTAACTGTAGATTTTGTGATTTTTCAGGAAAGTTTTTAAATCCATTTGCTGACTTACAAAACATACATGAAGTGCAAAACACATCTCCTATTTGTAGCTCTTTCCCATGTTTAAGAATGACTAAGATCATTTGACCTTTGTATCACCACGGTTCATTCATATCCTGATCCTAGCTTCCAAAAGACTTCCTCCTACACAACATGTAGTACTCTAACATTTCAATAAACCTCAATAATGTAATTGGTTAAACTGATTTAATCAACTTCAAATTGCCTCCAGTAAGGCCAAGAGAACACATTTTATCAGTTGCCCAAGAGCTTCTGATGTAATGTCATAGTCTCAATTCGAGGAGCAAAGACAATCTCTCTCTATCTCTCTTGTTCACATTCTACAAACAGCTGATCCCATTACCCTGTATGCTTATCTGCTGACTAGTGCACTGTGTTGACATGCTCTTATAGCTTGTGAAGACATTACTAGCTACTGTTTCAGTCACATGGTTACATGCTGACAGAAATCATCCCTGCACTCTGGAGAAGTGGCAAGCTACTGTTATCAGCAATCCTTATGCCACTATTTAAATCCCTGGCCAAAGAACAAGATAGATCTAATTATTTTTTAGAGAAATATATAATTATGGCCCCTTCGTAGATATCTCAGTGAATGGAGAGCACTCACCATGCCCCCTCTGCGTTTGATTGTTTGTTTTATGTTCTCCCGCCATGAGCATTAGAGTGCCAGCGTGTTCCTGCTCCTTTAGCATTTTCAGCCTCATTACTTACATAATTTGTTCTGACATGCACTTAGAACAACTGAGGCATGCAGTAATTAAGCCTGGCTGTGGTCTGGATCTGAAAGAAATGACGCAATAATGGGGTCCAGCCAGCAGGTGGCAGTGGAGTGCCATTACATCGCCCTCTTCCCAAAATTCACGCCCATCCTCCACTGCCCCACGGGCTGGCACCCCCCCAGAGCTGGCATTACAGACATGGGTGATGGTGCCAAGCTTGAGGCTGAGAGCTGCAGGCTTCCTCTCTCCTCAAGCACTTTTCAGAGGGGACTCCATTTTAGTGTTGTGGCATCGGGTACTTGTGAATGAGAGGCCCATATCAGGCAAGAGCAGTCAGAATTTGGTTCATTGAGCCCTGGTTTGGACATGATTCAGGGATAATACAGTAGGAAGAGGCTCTCTGAGCAAGCACTTCTTTCACCCTTAACCAAAGCCTTTACTTTAAACAGTGCTTTGTGAATGGTCTGGTGATGTTCCCCCTGGGCTCACTCGCTGCTTCTTTTGTCTCAGAAATCCCTTTGCTGTAAGGAAAGGATGTACTATGAAAGCGTTTTAGCAAGTTTAGACAGTGGTTGTCAAAGTTAGTCCTTGCAGAAGTACTGCAGACCTACCTATTCCCCAACACCCTCATAAATACATGCTCATAAATGCTTTTTTCCATTATACTTTTTTAACATGGGTGCCAATAAATCTAGATCCCACTGTACACATGTATTCTTAATATAATGTATTCTTATATAATAATATAAAGACTAACATATTTGATACAATTGTCCTTACTACATTCAGTTTGAGATTTCATTACCTAATTTGTCTCTTCTAATCATGCTGAATGCGAAATTCCTTTCACACAACTTGATTAGAGTAACAGACAACAAGTACCACCCCTGTGCAAAACAGAACTGAGCAATACTGTTTATTAATCAGTGTTGTAAAATCGGCTATCACAGACAATTTACCAATATCTAACAACTCTCCCAGAGCACACAGAAGTGTGGCAATCAGACCGCCTGTGTGAACACATACACCAACAGTACCATGCAATAGTCATTGTTTTAGACAAACCATTGCTTTCGCAAGGGTGTAATGACCATATTTTTAATTACTTCCCAGTCTCATTATAAGAATATAACTAGAAAATGCAAGGTATTTCTATGCAGCATTAAAACAAACAAAAAAAGAATAAAAAGAAAATACATTAATACAAATAATTCATAAAAACAAACATGCTTTCAATATGCTATATTCTATAGGCATTCTATATTCTCTGTAAACTTAAATTCTATAGGCTACAGTGGCAAGTATTTAGTGTGGAGTCAACTTGCTCTTCAATCAGAATCTGCAATGGAAGTATCTGGCAGCTTTATCGAAATGCGAAGTTGAGCCTTCTACAGTGCAAAGAAGCTTGATCAGGAATCATGTTTTGGGAAAGGTACCAGGGTTAAAGCGATAAGATATTCTAGAATTCATTAAAAAAATTTGAAAAAGTAAGTATTATGGAGTGACATATCCAAGTCCTATAACTGTGGGTCCATGTCACCACTATGTTATATATGGTCTTTACACAGTACTGTACATCTGCCATAGCAAGCAGCATCATGGTGCATTAGTTAGCATACAGGGATCAAGCATGGTCCAGACTCCATCTTGTTTGCTTTGTTCTTCCTGTGTTTTCAAAAAAGGTGTGTTAGGTTAACTGGTGCCTCGAAATATGTCAAAGTCAAACACATTCATACAGGGCCAATTTAGAGCAACCTAACACTTCTGGATGTGGGAGGAATTTGGAATACCCCGAGTAAATCCACAGTGACATGGGGAGGACTTGTAATTACCAAGGTCAGGATTAGATGGAGGATCTCTGGAACTGTGAGGTGACTGTGCTAACTGCTTGCCCCACTGTCCTGCTCCTTGCTGCGACTGAGATGCTTGTTTTTGTCAAATGCCACCTAATATTTATAGCATGAATTAGCTGCTGATTTACCAGATCACTTTGCCCCTTAGGCTAACATCTTTAAACAGTGCTATCTTACCACAGAAGTATTTAGACAGAGATGTTAGATGGGACTTGCTGTGTGTATTTAGAGAAAAAATATGCAGTGAGGATCAAGAGGACAAATCCTCAGAGCACGATGCTGATTGAGAGCTCTGTTCTAACTCCCCGGAGCTCAGTTCAAGGTCATTGAGTCAGAGGCGACAGGGATGCAGAGGAGAGGGTGATGTGTCATGTCGCTCTCTCTCATTCTCTCTGGCCCCGTGTTTCTCTCCCTCCCTGCCCCCTCCGTCTGGCTGCCTCTTATCCCTCCATCACTCCCTCTCTCTCTCCCTGCCCACAGTTCAAGGCCTGTGTGAGCTAATCCTCTCCAGTGGCTTACAGAAGACCCTCCATTCTCACTGCCATCAAACACACATGCCACTTATGCACCAAAAGACCACTGTAACTGGTTCAAAACTCTTGCTCGAGCTTAGATTCCATTCCACTGTAGACAGCCTAGTTTAGATTGGCTGTCTGTGCCAGACCGAGAAGAGAACGAAACACAGCAATTATGAATAGAACATTTCTACTCTAGTCAAGCCAGACTTCCTGCACTGCAGAGTGGAACCAATGAAGACAGCAAAAAGTAAAAAAAAAAAACAAAACAAAAAAAACCCCAACACTTCATCAAAAAGGAAGACAAAGATCATTACAGCGCTCGCTAACGGTTCAGCACAAGCCTGTCAAACGTACCATTCTTTTAGCACATTAGTGCTGAGTTCAGCATCAAAAAAGGCACTTGTCGCTTGAGTCGAGCGTGTTGCCACCGAGCCCCTTTAATGCGCTCTCACCTCATTTATACCTGAACAGCATCACTCAAGAGGAAGGCAAAAGTGGGATGTTGACAATATATTGAAGGCGTGTGAAATATTCAGAGGCTTTGCCTCGTTAATAGAGGGAGGGTTGAGTGCTTGCTTCATCACATTCGCCGCTCTGTCTCTGTATTAAGCAGCTTCTGCAGTTTAAAAGAAGGCTTGGAGGTTTTCATCACTAGTATCAGCATTTTTATTTGTCATGCTGAAAAAAAGTTGAGCGATACTTCTGATATTCACACCCACAGAAATGCTCCTGCGGTATTCCTACGGTGTGCTCGACCGTACAATCGGTCATTCAATCCGGTGCAATCTAACAGTAAAGGACAGATTGGAGTGCCTTAATAAAGCCCTGAGATTAATCTGTTATGTCAGTGTGTCAAAGCTATTAGGGCACGGCTGCTTTAGATACACAAGGCTGACGGATGAAACTTCCTTATTAAAAGAAGTATCAATACATTTTCTACTGGCACTGTAAGCAAATGATTTAAATAACCAAAACATGCAATCTAAAAGACAACAAGCTTATGTGGGAGTGTGCTGACAGCTGTCAGTGACCGAATGACGCAAGCCAGCATGCTCATGTCAGTGGCTTATGTAAGAGATTGGACAGCAACGTTGGGACCGAGTCCAGCGCAGTATTACAGCCAGATTAACAATGGGCCTTCCAGCCCAGAAAAGAACAAATGGCAGTTTGATCAAAATGCTTCGAAAAATTCCACCACATCTTACAGCGTTTCTGCTTAGAAACAATGGCACTGCTTGCATATACACAGTGGCTGAATATGGAATATACTGAGTTACTTTATATAAATGAGAACTCCTAATTCTATTCGGATTTACAATCCATTACATATTCATCAATTCACCTAAGCGATTCATGTAAGCACAGCAGAAGAGGAAAGGTTATTTGAAAACAGGAGGAAAAGGACAGCAGTGCCACACAGCCTCAGCCAGAATAGCATAAATGTGTAATTTGTTTGGGGATTGTAGCTTGTTGACATATTATCACGAGACCCCGCTGACAGCATGTACTTCATTTGAACTGCAGGAGATCACACGCGCAACCGCGCACAATTCTGAGAAAAGCCCTGCGCCATCCTATGAAAACTGTCAAAATGTCACTGTGCTTCGACAAAAGCATGATAAAACATCTTTACTAAAATATTTATAAAAGTCCCGAACCATGTGGTCTAAATCAACAACAAGCGTCAGGGTTAGTTTGTTTATTTCCTGCTTAATTCTCCACCCTTAATTGCAGTCTTCTGATCCACACAAGCTGTGAACAGATCTGAGCGCTAGTGAGGCTGATGATAGAGACAGAAAGTAGAGAGTGGGGGAGGGGGGGGGAGGAGACAGCGAGAGAGAACTCTTTACTCATGGGTGTTCCTGTACAGGCTGAAGTGGTTGTGCTGCTCAGCTTTGGCTGCCAGCCTTTCGGCTGCTTTCAGCAAGGAACTCATGGGTGCATCTGTGTTTGTTTGCACGTAAAGCCATAATTTTTTTTTTTTTACAGACACGCATGCGTTTGGTCCAGGATGGCATCATGCAGTTGCAGCAGATTTGTCGGCTGCACATCCACTGTCCCATTCAACCACATCACATATATATATATATATATGATGTGTGTATATGTGTGTGTACATTTATTTATATATATATAAAAACCTTGTGTATCAATGTTACCTAGTATGTCTTTCACTAAAATGGCCAATCGATGCTGATGTCAAATAAATCTGAAGAAACAAACAAACATATACACAGCCAACCACATAGTCTAACATTAATGGTAAGTAAAGCAAAAATCAATGACAGTGTAATGCTTTGGGCAATGATCTGAGCCTTGGCAGCATGCGACCTACACAATATTAAACAGGTGGTTTTATGTTATGTTATGGCTGTGTATGCATCGGTGTGCATTGTCAGTGTTGTCTATAATGAACACAAAACTTACATTCGTAGACTTTACTGTAGGTATTTAACCTTTTCATCCAACTACATTATCAGTAGGAATGATTCAGTTTGACTAACATTGGCTGCTGACAACTCTAAGTAAAGGATATCTAAGTTTTTGTAAATGCCATTTTTACACTGTCACTGTCAATCCCGCCAGCCAAAACTTGAATATTCGTTCAGTGCTTAAAATGACATTTTTACTAAAAAATTATCCGAAAGATGTATATTTCACATCAGCTTGAAAAGTGTTTTACCAGGCAGAAGCTGAATAAATTCATAGTACATGCACTATATCTTAATTACCTTAGCCGTGCTAGGAAAAATCTGTATGTCTATATTTAAACTTGTGTTTAAATGCATTTTCCTTTTTCCCTACAACTCAAGCCTTTGTAGAATATGCACATCAGATCAAGTCTGTCCTTGCAAAATGACTTTTACTCTCAAAGAAACACGTCATTCTCCATAAACATTGTTAGAAAATTAGTCTGTATCGTTGTAAATGTTCACCTTCCTACAGCAAGTGTCCCATTACGTGAATGTGTAAAAAAGGCGCATTTCTGTATGGCTATAGCAAAATTTAACAAGGTTTCTGTACGTAGGTTTTTATTGTGTGTGTATGTGTGTGTGTGTCTGTGTGTGTGTTTGTGCGCGCGCAAAAGAGAGTAAGAAATATGAGCTGCATACAGGAAATGTGTGTTACAGTTCTCCACTGTGATCCGATAACCAGTCTCTGAACAATGACAGGTGGATCCTAGCAGTTTATTGGCTCAAGAAACACCACCTTGTACCATGTCACTACCTTCTATGCACACAGAGGAGTCTGAGAACTGTAAAGATAAGGACAAACTGTGAAATATGTCTATACCCTAGGCTTTTCCCTACAAACAAGAGTCAAATTGGTGTGAACCTTGTACAAGCATAAATATTTATAGTTTGATGTACATCAAATGTATGATTTGACACACAAAATTTTGCATTTGCTCTTGGAAAATAAAAACCTTGTAGAAAATGCAATATGCATCCTCCTCTATGCGGTATTTGTCTGTGGCTATGGACGCTATGCTTAGTGTCCTGGAAACATGCTTGACGCTGCACTTGGCTGAGACTTGGACTGGAGTTTTTTGATTAACTGCTGTATAAGGTGTGCTGCTGCTGTTGCTGCAGGTTCTGTTCCACTCTTCTGTAAACAAGGGCTGATCTGAGACCAGTTTCTTGATGTCACAGTTAGTAGTTCCGGCATTGAAACTGAGAGCAGAAAGTGAGTGCTGTGTGAAAGCATTTTAACCTCACACACAGAGGCATCTCTGAGCTACCACAGTAGTGAGCCCCTATTCCTTTAGTTAAACACTGAACAAGTCCTCTCAAGCCCCACAGGGGAGCCAGTCCCGTGTGTTGGATAACAAAGAAGCAGGAGAAAGGCTCCATATGATGAAAGCGTCAAAGCTGGCCTGCACAATTACACAGAGAAAACCTTTCCACAACAACAAAGCAGCGTGTTCCAGAGCACAGGGGAATTCTCTTACAGCAAGCAGTGCTGATGGTTTACCCTTGTAATTGCTGCATTAGTATGCAATTCTGCAGGAGCTCTCACTGCCATTCCCCCTTTATTGATTATAAACTGCTCTGTAAAACATAGTTGTGTGCATGGCCTTACACAAAGGTGCCCATCAGAATAAGTGTAGTTTTTAGGTTCATTAGGAAAGTGTAGTATGTGTGACATAATCTTACAGAACTAGCAAAAATTGTTTCAGGAGAGCACAGATTATGTGCCATATGCTACAAACAATCTTTTTTGACTATTAGTTTTAGTAAACATCCAATCAACATCAAAGGCAGACACAAGATTATATGGCACAACTTGTAAGGCAACCCTGTAGTCACTGGCCAAATTAGAGCAACCAACCAACCTAATGCATGCCTTTGGAATGTGGGAGTCATGTTTGAATGATAATTTCTTTTTGGACTTAAAACTTCATTAAAATAGAACAGTCCACCACAAACACACACAAGCTTAGCTACAGATGGGTAAAGGGGTGATGGTGATTCACTCTCATTATTATGCACTATATCGCAACCTCTCAATTACATATAATTAAATTAAATTAGGCCATATTATGTTATGTAAAACCAAAATGGACAATGATCAGGTATTACCATAGTCACAGTCGTTTCATGCTACTGTAAATATAAAAGGTATTCTTATAAGAAACTAAGAGTTTCTCACAAGAAAAGACAAGTGGATGCTATCATCTCTAACGTTACCACATTTTTAATTTTAGGAAATCCACAATATATACAGAAGATGGAGTAGAAGATGGATGTGCTGTTATGACCTTGTGTAGGGAAAATGATTAAATTTGCACTAAATACTAAAGAAGATCAAGGAGTGCTGCCTTTCACGAATTCTCCCCACAGACTGCTGACCTTAACCCAACTTACCATGTCTATGGAGTCTTGAAGGAGAAGAAAACCTAGAATTCGGTAACATCATAAAATGCTCTTTGTAATATTATGAAATCATGCTGGGATAACATTAATCATCAGATTTCTACCAAACTAGTGAAGTCTATACCAGTTCTAGTAGAACATACAGATAACTAATACTAAGTTCAAAAGATTTTTTTTTCCATTTTTTGCTGTCTTTCCACTCAAATTGTTATGCTGATTATATGGACTGTAATAATCATATAAATTATATCATTAGTGGTCTCAGACTTCTGGCCATATGATATACTTGCATTGGATTGTATTTCTTGTTCTGCAATATTTAACAGCTCCAGGAGGCTTTATTCTTGCCTATTCTTCTCTGTGAAGATTAAAAACGGTTAGCTATAGCACCAAGTTTCTATAAAGATTATATTGCCCAAGCATTTTAACATAAGCAAACATAACCAGAAACAATCACATGCAGTGATGCAGCTGACACCCTGTATTATCAACATGTACAGCATGCAATACCTGTATATGAATGTATCTTAAAAGAGTGCTGTGGTTGCAGCTGAATAAACTCTTCCATTTACCCAGAGCTGTTACCCAGCACTGCTTTTCTGCACATTCGGAGAGAGCCGAATTAGACACCTGGTTCTCTGAGCAAATCCACACACCTGATACACAGTCCAGCCTGTTCAACGTACTCACACTAAAGTGTGGTGCAAAGTTATTCTTAGCTCATTGTTATTCATGGTGGACAAGCCTAGGTATCAGGGATTCACCAAATGTCCAGACACCAAAATATTCGATGGAAATAATTTAGCACAGTGGATGCTCCACAGAATATTTTAGCTCTTAAGTGAACGCACATGCACTTATCTCTACAAAACCGTAGCACTCAGTTTCCTCATCTGCAAGCCAAAAGGATATGTGTGATCACTAACTTCTAACAGAGCAAGAATTTTATCAAGGAACTCTGGTGGTGCAATAGGAATTCTCTAGCCCACTACCACCCCACAGTTCCAGTGGTGGCTGGGCCTAACAGAGTAAGTGAGCGTTGACTGGACCTGCAATTGCCCAGTAGTCCAACTTGACCCTGCAATGGACTGGCACTCCATTCAGGGTTCATGCTTATCTGTGTACTGTGAATTGTGAGGCAGGTTACATATTTACCAGAAAACCTGACCACAAAAATGGGATTAAAATTAGGCATGGGATCAGGGGGAGAAATCATGTCAGTATGGTGGATCAAAATCTGGACTTGAACGAATGCACCCCAGTCCAGCTACTACATACATCACTATTAGGGAAGAACAGTGGCCAATTGTGTAGTACTTTTACATTTACTTGTGTTTGTGTATATGACTTTCTGCGACAAGCTGTAAATGGCATTCATAAACATATTTGCATGTCCTATTATTAAATAGTACTCCTTTGTTTGCGGCCATTAAACAATGCATCCTTTTAATCTAGAGTGGTATTTTATGTTGCATGCCATTTATTGTCTGCTTTCAAATCCAGTCTTTAAGGGTACAAAAGAGAGAGGACAGTAGTTCCTGACCCCACTCACCCTGCCTGTCAGCTTTAATAGTGGTTCTAGCCTTTACATAAAATGTCACCCTTCTAAGCATCTTATCAGTTTGCATTACAAACCTCCACATCCTAAGCTTTACTATTAAAAAGGAAAAAACCTGACAGAGGAGGTCATTGTGCACTGATAACGTACACAGGGAAGTCGAAATCTACAAAAAAGACACATTAAAATGGTGTCAGTACTGTATGACATTAACAAAATTTTAAATTGCCAGATTAAGCTCTAAAATGCATTTGTAGGTTTAATCACTCAACTAGCGCAGTAATTCTAGTCACGACAATTCCTTTCTACTTCTCGAACTTCCATCAGTGCAGGAAAAGAGCAATCGGGGTGGACCAGATGAATGACATCAATGACTTCGGCAAGGCACATCCAGAGTTGTGTGACCGAGAAAAATGGGGTTGTTACATTAGTGAGTGATACTGAATCTCCCCATTCACAGATAAAGCCTAGGCAGTGCTGTAACCAGATGCAGCCAACCTTTCCACAGAACTGCCATGTCATGGGACCTCTAAAAGAGATCTTTCTCAGGCATTTAGCTCAACCGACTGCTATCTTTCTGTCCTTGTATCTCATTATTTCAACCCTCTCTGCTCCCCTGTTTTTTTTTCTCATAAAACTGCTAATTCCAGCTACAGTATTCTGACCTATGGATTTCTGTTATTTCTGACAGGTGCAACAAAAGAGTGAGAAAGAGTGAAAGATGTTGACGAAAGGAGGTGGAGACAAATGAGGCTGTCACACCTGACATTCAATTCAACAGAGTACTGCATGTCCAACAAAATGTAATGTTAAATAAGATGAAACAATGGATAAACTATTGGATCATATGCCGCATCCTCAGACAAAGAATTTATCTAGGCTTTTGTTAAGGTTTTAAAAGGTTTAAAAGGTTTGCAAGACTAAATTGATATTCTCCAGATATAATTATGGCAGTTAATATATTGTTTGTGTGTTTTTACTATTATTTCTCATTAGTTCACAAAGGTAAATTGTCAAAACATTCTCTAAAGGCTGGGTTGAGAACAGTAGCCTCTGACTAGTAAAATTTGAATATGTACATTATTAGGCATATTCATGGCAAAACCTGAATCAGGAAAGACATGCATCTCTCTATACAAGGTTTCACAGTTAACAATGCAGAGCAGACACCAAGCCATGAGGAGGAAAGAACTGCATGTAGACCTTATAGACAGGATTGTTTGGAGGCACAAATCTGGAGAAGGTTACAAAAAATCTGCTGCACTGAAGGTTCCCAAGAACACAGTGGCTTTCGTAATTCTTCAGGTATACTCAAACTAGACATGCACCCATGCTCCATGACATCCAAGGCGAGGTTCATTTAACTAGTGTGATCACTCTCTACGATGAGGTGGGCTCAAGCACGACTCACTGGATTCAAGCCGACCACAGCATCAGCTGCCTCTGTAAAAAATCTTCCGGTACGTGCAACTCAAAAAGCCGAAAATTATTGGTACGTTTATTATAAGGCTTATTGGATGGTTGTGTGTCAGTGTGCCCAAGTGAAACCAAAAAAGCCATCACAGCAGCACTCCAACAATATGGACTTTATGCAGAGTGGCCAGGCATAAGAGAGCACAAAAGAGCACTTAAAGGACTCTTATTCTATAGTCTGATGAACCCATGAGTGAAGTAGTTGGCCTCAGTTCTAAATGTCATGTCTGGAGGAAACCAGGTCAATATTATCCCTATATTGAAGCATGATGGTGGCAGCATCATGCTGTGGGGGTGTTTTCAGTGGCTGGAACAGAGAGACTGATCAGGGATGAGGGAAAGCCAAATGGAGTGAAGTACATAGATATTCTTAATATAAACCTGATCAAAGATAACACAAAAAACAATGTCTTTGAGTAGACCAGCCAGAATGCTGATACGGACTAAATCAACCTCTGAACAGACTAAAAATGACTATCTACTGCCAGTCCCCATCCAGCTTGAGGAGCTTGAACAAAGCTTGAGGATCCACATAGAAAAGGCGTAAAAAAAAGTCCACGTGTCCATGTGTGCAACCCTTGTGTCATCATACCCAAGACTAGAGGCTGTAATCACTGTCAAAAGTGCTTCAATAAGTACTGAGTGAAAGGTCTAAAATACTTTCCTTGTCAATACAGTGCAGAATGATGGGAAAACCTTTTTCTTTCATTTTAGCAAAGGTCGCAACACAACAAAATGTTTTAAAAAAGTGTCTCGGTACTTTCTGAATGCATTGCACCCATAGTAAAATGTTAAGTCATGGATAAATTACTGACAGTGAACCGATCTCAGAGTTTCAGATTGGCCATGGCCTTGAAATCAAGATTTTGCTGTGTCTGTGGCTCTGTGCCAAACAAAAATACATTTGAATCAAATAAAGACGTCAGTACTTCATTAAATGCACGCTGTGTATAAATGTTGCATTTAGTCTTTCTACAAAACAAAACACATACCTTTGCTAACCAAGGCCATGCAGTGTGAGAAGAGGTTCACTCTCTGTGAGTTTGCACACTGCTTACAGCATGATATTGCCTCCTGCACCACTGTTTTCTTAGCCTTGTGAACTCTGGCCTGATTCCATTCAGCAAGGGGGTGGGGGTGAGGGTGGGGGTATTTATGCAGCCAGGCACAAAGTGCCAAATCCCTCAATTTGCATGGTTGCAGAAGGAGGTCACTGAGTGCATGTGCACATCTTTGTGAGTGTTTGGTGCGTGACATTCTTCTCTGTGTGCGCCCATGACTGTCATGCTTACAGGTGTTATGTCAGTGCTGTGTGTCTTAGCGCTACCTTTAGTAGAAGCTATTTCAGCAACGTGCTGTGAATGAGACATGGAGCGCTAATCCTTGCTTTAGAGCAGCAAGACTAATGATTGCATAAACACATTCCCTAAAGCCTTGAATACAGAGCCATCGCTATGTGCTGCAGGGAGGAAAAGGCTCTTACATTCAGCTGTCTGGCAGCAAATCCCAGGAAGTACCCCTGCATGCTCCCTGTGTTGCCTCATTAATACCAGCAGTCCACATTGTCCAGCACAGGGCATGGGTCAAGCAGCAGTAGCTCATAAAGCAGTATGGATTTATTTGCACAGAGTGTACAGGCTCTCTCTAGGCCTAAAAAACAGACATACGAGTCGCAAGTTTACTCTGTGACTTGTACTGTAAAACAAATCTACATATTGTACATCTCTTCCCAAACAAAAAAAAGTGCAATACTGTTAAGGGTAATTCCAGAGTTATTTATGCGACGTTTAAACTTAACATGGACATGTCTCACTCACCATTTTTATTTATATATAGAAGGCCCATATTTATTAAAAAAAGGCCCATTTGATTTGAGTTAATTAAACCAGGGAATAAGAAAAACAAATAAAAGTCAAAATTACACAAAAGATTCAAGATTCAATTACACAAAATTTACAAAACTTGTGGTTGAGTTACCATTATCGTGATTGAGCAGCAAGTGACATCTTCATGGAGGTAAAGATAAGCATGTAAATCTGGATGAGAGTGCTACACATTGACTGTTCAGTAGGGTGTATGGTCACCTAAGACTCCAAAACACACGGACAGCGATGGGGCATGAACAGGATCAGTTCTTGTGGGATCCTCTGCCACTCCTGCTCCAGGGAAACTTCCAGTTCAAGAAGTGTTGTGGGAGGTTTTGGACAGTTTACCAGACGTCTATCCAGTAAATCCCGAGCATGTTCAATGGGATTCAGGTATGGAGAACGTAAAAGGACAGTTCATGTGTTCGAATCCTGCCTCCTGATTCATGCTGTTGACAAGATTTTCATGGTGGGGACTTGCATTAAAGCAAGCTGTTGGACCTCATCTCAGTATCTTCACAGGAGTCAGCGATCCGTTTCTGATGACGTGGAGCTCGGTACAACCACCAATGCTGAGGCCAGGTCAGACCATGAGTCTACAACTGCCGAAAGAGTTTCTTTTTCGCATGATATGTGGATTCTTCTGTGTTCCTCGTTCATGCCAGATCATGACACATGATTGTCAGGCTGCAAACTAAACTGTCACTCATCAGAGAAAAGGATAGCTGACCACTCATCATGGGCCCCAATGGTGATGCTTATCAGCTCACCTTCTATGGGTTCTACGATGTTCAGCAGATAACGAAATACATACCAGTGGCATGCAGTCCAACACGATGTAGCCGATTTTATAATGGCGTGGGTGCATATCCGCCATCCAGTGGCAGCAAGAAGCTGTCCATGCAGCTCTGTTGCATTACTGCACCTGCTCCTTCTTGCCAATAAGGTCAAGTAGCGGTTATCTCTTGCTGTTGTGGCAGATGGGTGACCCTGCCCTAGTGTTCTTTGTTCTCTTGAAAGTGATTCCACAGTCTGATAATCACATGTTGGGATGTACTGTCCTGTTGCCATTGTTGTCTGTGTTTAACCAAATACAAGATATCCTATGGCTCTCCAAGCTTCACAATCAATCAAATCATGTGCCAGAGGCTAGTTGGTAAGGGCTGGGAATTTTTTTAAGATTAGGGAACGTACAGAAACTCTAGCACTTTCATATCAGCCTTTTATATCATGCGTTTTCACCAATTAGATAACAGTTGTTTTTTGCATCTCATTTGTATTATAAAACAACATTCTTTGACTTTGCTTTTCTGATGTTCTTGTGCAGTGTATATATAAAAAAATGCCAAACGTTTTGGTGCATTGTTGCTACCAACTGGATTACAATTAGTTTTTTACAGCTCTATTTACACACATTTCCTTCCGAAATCTCAGTAATCAGAACAAGCCACAATTCTTCATTAGTTAAAACAAATATCAAGTGAAAAAATAATAACAACATGAAAATCTAAAATAACAAGGTATAAAACGTGATCAGCCACCTGATGTAATACTTTCAGGAGCCAACTTTTGTTCCACTAAAAAACAAAACACGTTTTAAATTGACTAATATACTGGATTGTTATTACAATTATATCTTTGTCAGTCCTGTCCAATTGTCCAGTCCCCACTGAAGAAAAACGCCCCAATAAATATTGTTCCCAGAACCATTCCTCACAGTACGTATGGTGTATTTTGGGTTGTGTGCTGCATTTGGTTTTAAGCAAGCATAGTGACTGAGTTTATGTATTTTATTGTTTATGTAGTTTAACTTGGTCATCTGACTGTAAAGCATTAGAGGCATTGGAGTCACAGACAATATCCAACCAAGCTCAGCCAGAAAAACACAAATATTGTCATTGGCCTCTTGATAGCTGTCCTGTCAATATGGCCCTCGCTCGGTCATTTTCAAGAGACTATTCAGTTTTTTCGACGTAATAAGGCTCTTAAAGGTGCTCAGAGGAATTGCCAGGGCCTAATGTTGCTCCCAAATTCTTCCAGCAACTTTCTCCCAGAGCCCTTCTGGCTTTTGCAAGGAATCACTCATTTTATCCTGAAAACTAGGGGTAGGCGATATGGTAAATATATCACAATAATTCAAGACATTTGAATGATATTTATCATGATACATTTGATCAAAGATTAAATGCATTAGTAGTGACAAAGTCTTAACAACTACTATTCAAATATTATTGCATAATTAGTGAAGTGTGTTTTATTCAGAAGGAGCTGCACTGCCAATCCAATTAAACAATATAAATGACACTCATTATAATGAAATATGAAGTTGGTCAGTGTTCTTTAAGTACTGACTTTATCCTTGTAATGCCCAGAAAAGCATATTGTCTATAGAGATAATGAAGATTATCATAATATGATAAAATATTGTGATATTTCACACCCCTACTGAACCACTATAATTAATTTCCAGTAGGGTCCATTCATCCTGGTGTACACAATCGTACACAAGCAATATTATATTGGTTACTCTTGGCTGACCACTTATCCAAACCAGGTGTTTACTAATTCATTTGAATGCCTGTTCTAGTATTTTCTTTAATGTGATGGTGAGGGTTATAACATGTAAATGTATACTATTACACTTCATACTGATATGTGTCTTTTTATGTTCTGCTGATGTACTGAAGTTTTTTTTAAATAAAATATAATCTATAAGAGACACCAGTTATCCTAACACGCATGTCCTTGGACTGTGGGAGGAAACCGGAGTACCCGAAGTACACTCACGCAGACATATAGAGGACATGCAGACTCCACACAGAAATGACCCAGGCCATTGAACCCGGGACCTTCACTATTTATTGATATGCAATGTCTTTTCTAATGTAACTCTAGGTAACATAGTACAGAAGTCAAGTTTTCTCAAGTTACTTTATTATTCTTACTTAAGTATTTTTAATTAGTACTTTTACTGATGTATATTTTAGATAAAAGTACATTTACAGTAAAATTTTTGCTACTTTACCCACCTCTGCCCCCAAATAATTTAAAGATTGCATAAGGTGCAATGACTCCACAAAATACGTTCAGACAAAAATAGGCAGGTTAAGGAGTCTTTCTCGGAACTGTAATAGCACAATTTATAGTCCTTTACAGGGTCCTAAAGCACCAACTCACAAAACCCGTTGAAATTGCAGAGTTAAAGGTGCCCAAAGAGTATAATAAAAAGACATTACTGAAACTCTGTGTCAAGCTAAAGGCCATTGGTGTAAATGCAATTGCATCCTCAATAACATGATGTTGGAGAGAAAGCTACCCTCTAGAAAAGTAGACAAAACAAATGGTTGGTATCAAAACCAGAGAATGAGGGGCAAATGGACAGTACAATAAGCATACCCTATCCTAGAAGGCCTTTTTCAGAAGGCAAACTCCTTTGACTAATGAGGGTTGAAGTGTAGGCCTTTTACAAGACCCCCTGTGGTTGGTACCCCTCTTGGCACACTCATTAGGAGATGAAATTGCGTTTCCTGGGGCGGTACAAACATCCACCATGTGTGGAACAAGTTTAATTTAGGTAAATACGAAGAGGGGTCAGATTTGCCCTATATCAAAGTATCAAGGAATGTAGGCAGAGACAGTGGAAGCTAGTGAGGTGAGGAGTAATGGACCAGGAAGATTGCTGAAACAACTAATTAAATAAAAGGCTAAATGTGCTTGCACTGTCCATATACAGAGAATTACTGCAACACAAACCAGAACAATGTTAACCTTTTATTATCTTTATAATTTACGTTCAGCTAGCAATATCTTCCAGATTAAGAAAATATTATACATAAAATATTAATATATTATTTATTAAACAAAAACCGGAAAGATTTGGGGAGAATATTTTTATGCCATTAGACAAGAGAACAAAGGCTGTTGTACTTAAAGCACAGTGTTAAATAAACCTATTTTCCATTTGCAGTTCACATTACACTAAAATATACTGCAGTGAATAGGGTTAATGTAAGGCCTGTGAAACAGCCAGTCAAATACAAATTCCTGTTTGGAGGAATCATCTTTTAAAGACAGCATATTACATCCCTTTCATTATATAGCTTATATAGCTAATAGTTTATATAGCTAATGCCACTACCTGAACTCTGAATGCTCTGAAATTAATGGAATTCAGTTTCTCTGTTAATTATTTTAAGATTTCATTCATAGTTGCAGAACAAAAGGCTGTATCGCCACCGACAATGGAACTCAAATTGTTAACACCATTACACCAAAATGTACAATCACTTGCAGAGCTTCCTTCAGGCACCAATCATTTGTTGATGGGAAAAATCTTCTGTGTGTGTGTGTGTGCGCGTGCATGAGTGCGTATGTGTATGTGTGTGTATATATATATATATATATATATATATATATATATATATCTATATAGATACATAGAAACATACACATACACGCATGCAGCCGATAGGTATGTATTTTTTTTATCGTAGTTTCAACTCTTAAAGGCAGAATATAAAAAAAATCTTTAAGTATAAATATGTATTTCATCATCCACCAACCAGCAAGAATTCTGGCTCTCGAGGACCTGTTAGTTTTACTTTAAAAAGCCCTCCAATTCTGCACTGTATTATTTGCACCAATCTGAAATGGTATAAAAGATACCTGTCCACACACCCAATCAATTACACTCCAACCTCTTCACCATGCCCAAGACCTGTCTAAAAACGCCAGGGACAAAATTGTAGACCTGTACAAGAATGGGATGGGCTACAGGACAATAGGCAAGCAGGCTGGTGGGCAGGAATTACATAAAATTATTAGAAAATGTAAGAAACGCAAGATGACTGACAATATTTCTTTAGCAATTACCAAAACCACATAAATTATGGACCACAGTCCATAATTGTAAAACCACAAGTGCAGCTATATGGTACATGGAAGAGATCAAATGGACAATAATAAAAAACAGGCCAAATATTCTAATAGACTCATGACTGTTGGAATCTTTCATATTCCTACAGCAGTTCACTGAATATAGCTCAAGGCATTAACCATGATACACACCATGTGTTATACTGTAAAAACCTTCACAAGTCATCTTGCCAAAACAATTATAATGAATTGTTCTTATCATATCAGCTAATCCTCTGCTTTTATGGATCCCCTTACTTATTACAGCTCGCCTTTCCCTAGTTATAAATGTAAAACCAATCTCCTGTAATTAGCAAGTCCTAACCTTTGGGGGTGTAATCTCTGATGAATCGTGGATTTGAACATCAAAGCAAAATTTTCTCATATATTTGAATGCTTGAAATTGCAGACGATTTTGAAATGCACAGTTATTTGTTATAGCTTGGATGCAAACAGCACTTCCCCCTTGTTGTGTGTGCCAGAATCCCGTGGGTTTGCAGTACAGAGTTCCTAATCCACTCCAGTGCAAGCCAAATATAGAGTGAACACTGCATTCCCAAAATTCAGATGCTGGGCCAGGAGCCTTGCTGTGTAAATAAGGTAGAACAGGCTTTACTCTCCTGCCTATACATATCAGAAAAAGACTTGATTTCTTTATGATACAAGAATGTTTCAGTGGATGAAATCAAATATTTAAATAAAATAAACAAGGTTTTCTGGTTGTCAGCAACAAGCCATTAATTGAAAGTTCATTAAAGAATCAATGTTCTGCCGCAGAAATGCCTGTGCAACCAGCCTGTCTGTGACTGTGTCAATGGACTGCTTTTGCTGGTGTTTATTAGGTCCAGGCCAATTTGGTCTCCTTTGCTTACAAGGTCTGGGAAGTTGCATTGCATAATAAAAGCATATATATATATATACTAATGATAAGAGAGGGTGTAAAATGGTGAGCAAAATACTACATAGAGTGAGGAAAAAGGGCATCTCTGAGCATTTATGGGTAGAGGGCTAGGAGCCTTAATTGGCTATAATGAGAAAGTAACATATGTGGAAGAGTCTCTCACTCTGGGGGAGGGAGCAGATATGGGATTCAGTATCGGCAGCCTCCCAATGATATTCAGTTTGTTTAGCACATTAACCTAAGAGCCTCTGCCAGGGTTTTAAGGCACTGCTTTCCACCCACTACAGTCTGTGTAACTGGTCATTTAGCACCAGGGAGCAATTACTGCTCAGTTATGTGGACTGTCTAGAATTATGAACATGTGGCTAAAAATGGCCATAGAACAGGCTAAAAGGTAATGCAAAAAAACAGTGGCACATGGTCATTTTCTGTGTATGTTACCCATGCTGAAGCACATATTAATCAATTAACCAACAAAGGAGTACAATTTGCAATAGTGCAAGCACATACACAAATGACATTTACAGCTTGTTACAAATTATCGGCTAAGAGCCGAATAACTCACACAAAAGGTATCTAACTGCATCAGCAGAGTTAGAACAGACTCCAGTCCAATCGAGAGCTAACAAGCAAGCCAGCACACAGTCTGTACTGTAGATACAAACACACACACACAAATGACAAACTTCTGCTCTTTAACTCCCGCCTAAGCCTGTGGATAGGCAGCACTGACTGGCTGTTCATGGATGTTGAAGATTAATGTTTATTTCCTTATTTATAGTTATATAATTTTAAGACCCCAGTCGTCCAAGTGAACACAATCACATGTATTCCATTTATAACCATACACTCTGTGCAGCTCTTGTTAATTCGAAAATCCTCCAGATCAGCTACTGATCAATAAATAATGTTCCTTTGGAGCGTTTAAAGGTAAGCAAATAACCTCACAGGAGCCAGGTACTTAGATTAAAATCTCTTTACTTACTTGACAGTAAGACATTCCCATAGCCCAGCACTTTCAGTGTCACACTCACAGTTAGATCCGGAGGCTAGTATACATGGCTCTCAGACAGCTGTGCTGGTTGCTACTCAGTGTCATCGAACACAATTGTCTGTGATGGCGCAGACAGCGATTCGTAGACCTGCCTTGTTCGTCTGAGAAGAGAGACTGCTATTGTGGCAACCCCACATTCCTGAATGCTTTACTCATATTGACCACGATGTCATATTTAGTGTCTGATAGAAATGTGACATTAGGAACTGAGAGTGATACTGTATAGTGTATCTTAATTAACCTATGATGTGTCGGCCCAATGCCTATGAGATGCATAGGAGGCGCTGTTAGATAGGCTTCTTTGCACTAGTGAATAAAGAAAGAGAAACAATCTGCTCTGTTACATTCGACATTGTCTAGTTACAATTCCAGTTATGTTCCACAAAAAAGATACAACAAAGGGGCTAATTTATAGGCCCTGTGTCACGGCGTGGCAGGCACATTCATACACACATTCATCTCCCACTATAGAAGCCAAATGATACGTCTAATTTACCAGGAGGCTGGGTATTTTTAACTTCTCAGGCTGTCAAATAACCAAGCTTGCCTGTCAGTGCTGGCGTGTGTGTGTGTGTGTCAAAAAGGTTGCACAGGCTTTTGTGATTCACCTTTCTCTGTGAGTGAATTACAAAACACACGTTCCATTAGTCAGGCTGACTGACAGCTCTTTTTTTCTTTATCAAAACCAAAAGAGCTGATAAATAAAATAGTGGCAAAGTGGGCTGAATAGTTGGTTGGAGTCTTACTCCAATCATGTTAACTCTTTTGACATTCACGTCCCAATAATTACCATGCCATGAATATGCTTCACAATCCAAGAAATAACTTCAAGTAAAGCGTTTGCTTCTTGCGACCTTGCTTTGTAATTAGATAAGCCTCCCGAAATCCACCCTGAATCGAATGTTTTCTAATAGCCATGAAAGCTTGCCATTGTCTCAGACAATCTTTCACTGCTATTTGTCAATTTCCACAAAGTGGCATCTAGCATTACAACCCCAGAGGCATCAAGCCCACACTCTGCTTCCACTTCCTTAAAATAGTTCCCATGAGGTCTGGAAATTGTTAAGATTCTCATTTTCACCCTCCCCCTGCCCTCACTGTGTTTGTGAGGTACTACCATTTCCTTATAATACTGTAACTAAATAATGCCTTGAACTCTTCCTAACCCTTGCTTAGTTTTTTTTAATAAAAGCTACATGGTAGTTAGTTTTCCTGCAAGAGGACTAGCCAAATGTAAAAAAAGTCTATTTGTTAATACTGGGATGTTTTATGTCTAAAACACAAACGAAAAACTCCAAAGCAGTATGTTTGCAGTGCATTACAGAACAGCTCATATACATAGGTTAAACACATCAATCAACCAATACATTAAAAGCACTTGGTCATGGCTTTTTTTTTTACAAACCAAATCAACATCCACTTGAAGGTCCAGACTAAGGATTTCCCATCATTAACCAATGCATTAAACTGACTTCACTGGTGTGTCTTCTGATCTCACTCCCTCAGGAAAGCCGTGCACACGTAACCAAACCATCAACACGACGGAAAAGAAACTGGAACTTGTTGGACTTCTCTTTCCGCCGTTGCACCAATGCCCAGTTCATACTCAAATGCACAAAACAGTCGCTTCTGACAGTGCACACAGGTTACAATGGTGATCTCTCTAACTGACTCACATTCCTCCTGTAATCAGCCTTAAACATTTCTGCAACTGTCAATGGACGCCCTACAAGCCTTGGTGCTTAGGAACTGCACTTCCGACAGTTGTCGACACGTAATGATATGTCCATTAAAGTTGTTCAGGCCCTTGAACATTATGAGAACTGACTTTTCCCTTACCCATTAATGTATACCAGAACTTAATGAGCACAGTTGTAATGAGATATTCAGTTTTAGCATGGTTGTAATGTTTTGGCTGACTGGTGTATGTGGCCAGAATTCTTGGATTGAGATGATGGAAATTAATGTGAGTATACTCATTCAGTAATTTAGAGGTCCAATAATATATCATGTAGCAGATAATCTGATAGCTATGTAAATCTTTTGGATTTTGGAGCCAAATCAAATAGCAGGCAATGCTACACATTGATTAGCAATGGAAAATTAGAGTAACAGTACTATTATTGGTGTGGCATTACATTACACTGCCAGTGTACTGCAACGACTTATACACAGGAGCACATGTGTAGTATGTGTGATTACATGTATTTATCTTCATTTATTTCATTTTGGGAGTCCACTGTGACCTCACATGACCTCGCACATTGGTGTCAGTGGATGAGGAGGGTAAATATGAAACATATGTTTTTTCCCCCTTAGTAAAAGTCATGGGAAAAATATTAAACAACTGATCAGTCACTGACTGATCTGAATTATGGTATGGTTCAGCTATAATTAATTTGGTGTCTGTTTAGGTACACAATTTGCGATGTTTTGTGATTTAAAATTACAACTTGCTGGTTAAATTCAGAAGCAAGACATTTAGTTAGGTTAAGTTTTATCTTTTAAATATTCTAATTTATAGTAAAATGTAAACGATAAACTATCATAAAGTGTCGTACACATTCATTATCAGCTCTAAAAGGGTACCTGGTCTCTAATTTCCCCTGTAGATACATCCCTTCCCTGTAGATACAACATTTACACTGTGAACGTGAAAAATAACCTTGGGTCATTAGTTATTATTCAAATGCCACAATATGTATTGCTAAAATAATAGAATTAAAAACCCACACAATGTAATTCTATCCTGTATTGTTCAGTCCTTGTATGCAGGAATGCACAAGTTGTTTCTAATGGCTACAGTATTTTCACTGAGAAAAACAATGCAGAGATGCAAAACTTCATTTTGATATTTAAAGGTTAGGAATAAGACATGCTTCCATTACTTGACTGCAACAATAGCTTCATAGCTCCACTGCAAAACTAAAGAAGCCTACTTCAAACTCCAAAATTGTTTAGGCCGATTGCCTGCATTTGAGACGAGTGGAAAATCCTGGAAATTAGATTATTTTTGGCAGCACAATTTCTTTAATCTCAGTGGAAGTGATATTTAACTTCAGTTCTCAGTTTTCATCATACTGAGTTTGCATTAATTCATCTGGCGAGATAATTTTACACAAATGTTGGCAGGGTTCCTTGTATATTACGTGTGAACAACATGGCTAGCGCTTTCCCACTGTGTTCTTGTAACACTGGACCTTTTTCCTGAACTGAATATTACACTGCTCACAAAAATTAGGGGATATTTAATTACGGGATATTTCATTTAGAAATATCACCAAATTTTTGTGAGCAGTATAGCTCCAAAAGGGAAATGTAACACTGTTCTATCAGCAGCCCTTATGTGCAACTGCTATCATTGGTCTGCTGTGCGGAGAAATACTCAGAGCTTCTCAATTGCTTTAATAGACATGTTGCTCTCCTTGTTTTCCCACTAAAGATAAACTAATTACATGACAGAGAGAGGGTTAACAGAGGGTGAAGCTCCTGGAAAGAAGCAAGATATATCCAGGTACTAAAATACCACAACAAAGATTAAACCTAAGACACCCTTATAGGGAAGAAAGGATAAACACCCTGACCTGATTCAGCCTTGCTAGACTTTTTCACTGCTACTAAAGAATTTGTAAGAAAATGTTTAAATGAAAATGTTTAAGACAAAAAAAGCAAGGTTTCATTTAATGTAAATCAGCACCGACATTTGGACACAAATATGCCACCAAGTAACATGTGAAGCATTCTGTTTCCTGCATACTGTATCATGCATTGATTTTTAAAAGCAATTCAAGAGCCAACATGATGTCATTATGGGAGTACGCTGCCATGACCTCACACTGCTGGAACATGAGAAGGTATATATGTTTATGATTACGTGTGTCACTGATTGAGCAGGGTAAATTTGAAGCACAAGGTTATTTTTTTTTTCCTTTTCTTTTTTTTAAAGAAAAATTGGAATGCTCATGGATTAAAATATTAAATAACAGACTGGTCACTCATCAGTCTGAACTATGGTATGGTTCATTGCAGTTATTATAAATGTTGTACATGCACGCTTTTAAACAGAGTTTACACAACATTTACACAACTTAAAACTAAACTAAAATGAAAATTATATGCCTATTTTCTAAAACAAAATGATTTATTTCTTTGTTTTATGATGGAAATAAAACACTAATAAAACATTACGTGCTACATAAATCATGAAAGATACAAAATGTGGTTTGTCGTTTACTTGGTCTATAGCCGTTGCTATCAGCATGGCTATTTATGACAGATACACATATTACATCAAAACTAGTCACACATACTCAGATCAGGCCAATCTGGGGTAATCAATTAACCTAATGCATGTTTCTGTGGAAGAGAGGACTTGCAAACACCACACAGATGCAGCCCAGGTTAGGATCGACTCAAGCTGGGACCCTGCAGCTGTAAGGCAACCTCGCTAACAGTTATTTTACTTAATTAGCCCTTTACTAAAAAAACCTGTTGACTCATATCATAAAACTGTACAAACTAACATTTTTTCCTCTATTAATATGTGTGACTTTTCATTTTCATTTTTCATACTGTACTGGGATTATCTTGTAATAGGTCTTAACTTATTGAGTTCAAATAACAATAATAGTCTTGGCCCAAAACAACATTTAGTTGTTAAACATTTAGGCTCAGACTTTGATTCAGACTCAGACTGCAAACGTTCATGTGTGTCATTGTTGTGCAAGCTTTCAATAGGCATATGAGCACATAGAGGAGAATGAAGGATGGAGGATGTTACCTCTTATTAATAGAGTGTGAATGTCCTCCCTGTGTCCTGGGTTTACTTTGGATACTCCAGCTTCCTCCATAAAAAAGACATGCATTATTTTAATTAGTTGCTCTAAATTGGTCCAGTATGAATGTGTGTGCGCTGGACCAGAAGAGGGATGTGCTCTGCCTGGCTACTCCTGTCCAAATCACGCGATAACGGTGGGGGGGGGGGGGGGGGGGGGGGGGGGGGGGGGGGGGGGGGGGGGGGGGGGCGGGGGGGGGGGCGG
>JAUZST010000076.1:18686-32624 GCA_034779995.1 Parotocinclus haroldoi | reverse complement strand
CTGTAAAGCTGCTTTGAGACGATGCTACATTGTAAAAAGCGCTATATAAATAAAATTGAATTGAATTGAATTGAATACTGGTCACTGAAAGTTCCAGCATGTTGGGAAGTTTCATTGAGGGACATGTGAACTTCATTATGTACTGTGAAATACTGAAGCAGAGCATGATCAACTTACTCCGGAAACTGGGTTGCAGGGCAGTGTTTCAGCATGATTATGACCTCAAACACACCTCTAAGACGACCACTGCTTTATTGAAGAGGCTGAGGGTAAAGGTGATGGACTGGCCAAGCAGAGTTTGGGTCTCCAGACCTAAACCCAATAGAACATCTTTGGGGCATCCTCAGTTGGAAGGTTGAGGAGCGCAAAGTCTCGGATATCCGCCAGCTCCATGGTGTCGTCATGGAGGAGTGGAAAAGCATTCCTGTGGCAACCTGTGAAGCTCTGGTAAACTCCATGCCCAGGAGAGTTGAGGCAGTTCTGGAAAATAATGGTGGCCAAACAAAATATTGACACATCAGGAAATTTCACTAAGGGGTGTACCCACTTTTGTTGACTGTGGTTTAGACATTAATGGCTATATATTGAGTTATTTTGAGGGAAAAATAAATTTACACTGTTATATAAGCTGCACACAGACTACTTTTCATTGTGTCAAAGTGTCATTTTGTCAGTGTTGTCCTATAAAAAGATATACTTAAATATCTGCAGAAATGTGAGGGGTGTACTCACTTTAGTGATACACTGAATAATTACAAACCCCAAACTTGTAGCTAGACACGGGACGAGCGAGAGCAGAGCTAAGGCTATGCTAACTAGCGATAGTGAGACCAGGTACTGTAAATACAAGCAGACCTGGTGATTTTCGGTCATTTAAGCAGGGGTTTTATGGAGCGGAGTTGAAGAGTGGAAAGCAGGAACTTGTGGTGTGGCGAATTAAGGTGAATGACGCTGGTCAAGTCAATCCCTGTGGAAAGCAAACACACACACGCATGCACCGCAACCGACAGTGGAAAATGCTTAAACCTACTGTTGTGTGTCTGTCTCAATGCTTCAATTAGACTTGGGCACACTGAATCAAATCCACGCCTTTTATTGAACATAACAGTTCGCCTCGTGCTATCGTTCCTTCTCCTCTCGCGCATGGCACACTTCCTTCCTATACGTCACTCCCCAATCACATGACAATACATGACATCCCCCCTTTTTTAGAATTAAAGTTTCTGGCTTATATAACCTGACAAACATAGATAATCAACATTTATCTTACTGTAACAGTTTTAGTAACAAGACTGACTATATCACAACCCACCAAACATATTGTTTTACATAAATAAAAAAACAATTTATTGTGTCACTTTAACACAAAATCATCGAGTCTTTGTGGTTTCTTTGTGATTTTATTGGGTCTAGTTACCACTGACATTTTCAATCCCCCTGTGCCCTCTTGTGGAATTTGAGTGTCAGGTTCGGCTTGTTTGTCTATTGTGCCTTCCTCTTTGTCAGTTGTTTCACCTTGTGTGAGGTGTTCCTGTTTAGTCTCTTGTGTTTCAACTTTCTTCACGTGTTGTCTCTGTGATAACGTACTCCAGCTGGTGATTGAACAATGACTTGATTTCCAGATTTTCTCACCACTTTGTGTGGTATTGCATTGAATGGTGTTGTAAACTTGTCTAATTTATCTTGTTATACCAGTACTGTGTCTCCTATGGCCACATTTGAGTGCTGGGCTCCTCTTCGCTCATCTGCATACAGTTTAGCCTTTTCTTTCTGTTCAGCGTCTCTGTCACAAACGCCCCATGCTGTTGTGTTTGACTCACCCATGTCAGGTAACTTTCCTCTTATTTTCTGATTAAACAAGAGTTCTGCTTGATAGAACTTGATAGATGCTCAATACTGAGATGAACTGTTACGTATTTTCTCAATTCTCGCTTCCAGTCCAGTCCTTCTGCATGAGCAATCCTGATTCTTTTCCTCAGCAATGGATTTTGGTGCTCCACTTCTCCATTGACCTGTGCCCACTTTGTTGTTGTTCTCATGTGTCTGATTCCATTCGTATCACAAAAATACTCTGAGGCTTTGAACGGCGGTCCATTGTCCGATTTGCACTGGTAGTCCATGTCTACTCAATATAGTTTTGAGACAGTCAGTTACTTTGTCAGCAGTCGAGGATTTTAAAACTTCATACTCATAATAGCGACTATAGTAGTCTCTTACCACCAGAATAGAATGATTTGTTGGCAGTGGTCCCAGTAGATCGATATTCTGCCAGGGATGATCTGGTAGGTTTGTGCTTCTCAGCGGCTCAGGGGGTTCTGGTCAGGCTACAATTTGACATCCATAACAAGCTTTACAATATTTTTCAGCTGCTTTGTCCATGCCAGGCCACCACACCTTTGTTCTCAGATGCTGTTTTGTCCCTACTTTACCTAAATGGATAGTGAGTCTGCAATGTTATGTTTCCTTAAATGTGTACCACTCAGTAGTCATAAGGTTGTAGTCTGAGAACCCATCTTTCAATACAGGCACATGGTTTAAATCGTTGACTATATATGATTTCTAATGGCTAGTGGTCTGTAACCAAGTCAAATTTCCTTCCATATACATATGGATGTAGTCTTTCACATGCCCATACTAGTACTACTCCTCTCATACTCTGTCAAGCTTCAACTTACATAGCACACTGGTACCTCCTCCCCGTTCTGTTTCGGTACTAGCACTGAACCCAGACCTACAGGGCTTGCATCTGCTATTACTTTGGTTTGGGCTTCCTTGTCAAAGTAAGCCAAAGTACCCGCTCTTACTAACTTTAAAACTTGAAATGCCTGCCTTTGCTCTGACCCAAATTTGAATGTAGCCTTCGTTCGGCTCAAGCGCCTTAGCAGCTCAGAGAGTGCTGCAAACTGTGGTATGAATCTGCTGCTGAAGCCTACTAGTCCAAGAAAGCGTCTTACTTCTGTAGCATTCCATGGTTCTCTGGCTTCTGCTACAGCTCTCACTCTTTCTTCTGTTGGTCCGATGCCTTTTGTGTCAGCAATATTCCCATGAATACAAGTCTGTCCATGTTGAACTGACATTTTTCTGAGTTTGGAGTCACATTCAGAAAGTCTTCATGACAGCATGCAAGTGTTTGCCATGTGTTTCCTGGTCCGGTGCGTGTATTATCACATCATCTGAGATGTTCTCAATTCCTTTGATGCCTGCCAGCATCAGCATTTAGGATACTGCTGTTGAGGAGTGTACCTAATATCCATAACTATTGTGACATTCTCGCCTATGTTCAGCACCCCTAGCTTTGTAGCAGTCCTTTTCCCAAAGAGTGGTTTGCCATTGCCTCTTATTAGAATGAAATCAGCCTTCTCTGTCCTGACACCTATTTTGATGTCACACTTAAATGCACCTTTTACAGACAGTGACTGGTTTAAAGAATATTCGTACACACTCCTCTGTTCTTTGGGTACATATGAAAAACATTTTATATTTTGCATTTTCAGTTTTTCCCAAATATTTTCTCCCATAATATTACTTGTAGCCCCTGAATCTACTAACATTTTTAATGCTATACCCCCTACTAGAGACTAAATGTTAGTCTCTCTGGTATGTCATTTTTTATGACAAATATAAAGTCCTTTTGTTCATTTTTCACAAAAAAATGTTCACAATTTGTTTCTTTCCTTTTGTGTGACACATTTTTGCAAAATGGTCCTTGCCATTGCACTTCTGACAGGTTTGTCCGTGTCCGTGAGCTGGGCATTTGGGGTCTCTTCCCATGTGATCATTGTAACCACATCTGTAGCATTTTCTCTTTTTTATCCTCTTCTCCGTTTCTGCTGTTTTTCATTGGGTTCACTATTGTTCCCTTTGTTGTTACAACACGATTAAGAGTTTCTCACTCTTTCTTTTCAACATTTGGGTTCATAACTGCCAGCTGTTCCTCTACTCTTCCACATTGTGACGCCAACTCCAACGTGCGAGTGAATGTCAGCCCTGGACCTTCCTCTAGTAATTTTCTCCATACATAATCAGATGTACATTTACTCAGGATAGCATCTCTTATTTGATTGTCAGTGTCTACGTGAAAGTCAAAGTCTTTTGCCGCTTGTCTTAATTGAGTACAGAACTGTTGCACTGTCTAACCTTGTTTTTGGACCAACTTGTGGAATGATTGGCGGGTGTACGCTGCATTTACCTGAGTAACAAAATACGTGTTGTGCGTGTCCACTGCAGCCTTGTAGCCTTGCAACTCCAGTGTCTGGTAAAGTGGAGAAGATGTCTTGAACGTTTGGTCCGGCCAGGTGGAGTAAAAGATCACATCGCTGCTGCTTTGTAACATCCATAGTGTCATTGTTTATTATAAGTCCTTTACCCTACGCATATAATTCGAATGACGTCAGCCACAGTCTTTGTCTGAGAGTAGCTGGATCCATGTAGCAAGTGAACAGAGATAATCCCAACTTGCCATACTAATAAACTTTTTGATAACTAGCCGAAACTATGACGTTACCTTCAGAATTGTCAACTTTGGCATCCTTATCACCATTGTTGTATGTCTGTCTTAATGCTTCAATTAGACTTGTCCACTGAATCAAATCAACGCCTTTTATTGAACATAATTCGCCTTGTGCTATTGTTCCTTCCTATATGTCACTCCATAATCAAATGACCAATACATGACACCTATGAGGGGCGGAGCAGACTGAGAGCAAACCCTAACAGATCTGCAAAGAGGAGTGGACCAAAATTCCTCCTGACGTGCGCAAGCTTCAAAACTACAAAAACGTCTGACTGCTGTGCTTGCCAACAAGGGTTTTGCCAGAGGGATCAAATACTTATTTCTATCTGCAAAATGTAAATATATGTATATATTCTATACAACGTAATTTTCTTTTAGATATTCTATCTCTCACGGTTAAAATTAACCTACCCTTAAAATTATAGACTTTGTGGGCAAACTTACAAAATCAGCAAATATCAAATAATTATATTCTCCACTTTATGTAGTGGATTCAAAGCTGTGTCAACAAAACCTAGATATATTATGACTGGTCTTTACAAAAATGTACACACTTACACACAACAAAGAATAAAATCTGGTGATGTGTTTTTTTTTGTCAAAGTAAATGTTACTCAAATACCAATACCCTGTCTCTTTGTGAGAGAGTCCCAATTCCAATGTTGGGACATTGTGTAAAACATAAATAAAAACAGAATACAAAGAATACAAATCCTTTTTAACCTATATTCAACTGAGTACACTACAAAGACAAGATATTTAATGTTCAAATGGATAAAGTTGACACAGGGGCATGTTTACCACTGTCTTACTGCCTTTCCTTTTAACAACACTCACCAAGAATTTGGGAACTGAGGGCACTTCATAAAGCACCACACATTATCAGTGGGAAACAGGTCTGGTACCTGTACTTTTTTACTAAGAAGCCACGCTGTTGTAGCATGTGCAGTAAGTGGCTTGGTAATGTCTTGCTGAGATAAACAGGGATGCCCCTGGAAAAGATGTTCCTTGTATGGCAGCATATGTTGCTCCAAAACCTGTATGTACCTTTCAGCATTATTGAAACCTTCTTTTCCTATTGTAGCCAACGACTGGTCGACTTGGTCTTGTGTTTTGCATAATTGTCATGTTGGAACATCCAAGTGCATCCCATGCACAGCTTCTGGGTTGATGAGTGGAAATTTTCCTTCAGTATTTTCTGAAAAAATGCTGCATTCATATTGCCATTAATTTTGACCAATTTCCCCATGCCTGTGTAGCTCACACATCCCCAAAACATCACCGAGCCACCGCCATGTTTCACAGTAAGGATGGTGTACTTTTCATCATAGGCCTTGTTGACGCCTCTAAAAATGCAGCGTTTATGGTTAAGTTCAATTTTGATCTCATCACTCTAAATAATTTTCTTACAGAAATGTCGAGGTTTGTCTCTATGGTGTCTGCCATATTGTAAACAGGCTGCTTTGTGATATTGGTGTAGTAATGGCTTCTTCTGGCTACTTGACCATACAACCCATTTTTCTTCAAGTGGCTCCTTATTGTGCATCATGAAACAGCCACACCACTTCTTTTCAGAGAGTCCTGTATGTCATCTGACATTATTTGTGGGTTTTTCTTTGCATTCCAAACAATTTTTCTGGCAACTCTTGCTGAAATTTTTGTTGGTCTACCTGATCTTTTCTTGGTTTGGAGTCCATCATTTTCCACTTATTAATTAGAATTTGAACACTGCTAATTGGTATTGGATATCTTTTTCTTTCCTTTTCATGTTTTATAAAGTTCAAGTCTCTTCTCCTGCAGATCATTTGATAATTATTTAGCTTTTGAATGGGATTTGAATGGGAACACAATTATTTGCTAATGAATGGGATAAAAGGCATCCTGGCACATAGACGGGAGGCTGACTCCAATCAATCGGCTGGTCAGGACATGCCCTAGGTTGTATCCCTTGTGAGAACCCTAGGATGCGCTAGCTCAGGGTCAATTGGACGCTAACAACAACTTGTCCGCAGCTCTGTGTTATCCCCGATTGGGTTTTAATGTGGGTGGGGAGTAAGGATAATGAAACAAAGACTGTCTAAAACATGAACACCAAACTAACCCGAAAACGAAAAATATTAGACTATGAGATTGAACCAGAACTGGTAACTAGTTTCAAGTTTCAAGTACCAATTAACAACTGGCCCAGATTTGTGGTGATGGGATCTACCGTAACCGACATAGTACTAACCAAACTATTACTAAACTTATTGCAATTCAAAAGGGTATAATGGGAATAACAGGTACAGTTAAAGACGCAAAGAAGCTACGATCAGATTAAATACTGATAGAGTGCCTCAAGAAAGCACAGACAGACAACCCGCTGAACACCAAAATTTTTTTTAAATCAAAGTGAAGATAAGTCCCTTATCCATCCCTAAACAGCAACAATGGAGTAATCCATCTAGGAGAAGGAGAAGAATGACAATCAGGAGACAAGACAGAATTATAAGAACTAAGACATATATCATCATGTTCAACAAAACCACTCCCCAACCAAACTCCTAATAGGATACCAAAGGGTGGATGTTCATATCTATATCCCAAACCCCACTAGGTTCTATAAATGTAAAAAAAACTGGACATGGATCAGCTGGATGTAGAAGCACTACTACTTGCTGTAACTGTGGGAAAGAGGGACACAAACTACCATGCACCAAAACCCCCAAAGTGCAGGAATTTTGGAGGACCGCATGCAGCATCAGACAAACACTGCCCAATCTGGTTGAAGGAGAAAGAGATTTAAAGGATTAACATACCAAAAAGATCAGCCATGCTGAAGCAAAAAAGCAGCTCCAGGACACTCCAAACCTCAAATTTTCAAAAACATTTGCAGACATAGTGAAAACAACAAAAACAATCAGTTGCCAAACTGATTACACATAGCTCAACAAAGACAAATCCCAAATAATCAACCCCACCAAAGAACCAACGCTCCCGAAGTCAGCAAGCACACACACACACACACAAAGCTCTAATATGGCCTCACAGCTGACCCTTAGCACCAACAAACCCATGAAGAAATAGGCAATAAAAATGACAAAACGCAGAAAAAAGACTGCCCTCAACCACCAAACACCTCAGATAATAACAGACGGAAAACAGAGACAGTTAAAGATGTAGAGATGAAAGAAGAGGGACATACTAGACACTGTAGTATATCCCCAAAATCCTCAAAGAAACCTCACACAAACATACCAAAACCCAAGTGATAAACACCATAATGCAATAACAACTTCAGTGACTTGCACTACTCACCAACCCAGCTGTAATATGCCTCCAAGAAGCTCAAATGCCACCAAAAAATGCCCTACTACTAAAAGACTTTACTGCATACCATAAACCCAGACCAAACAGCCACAACACAATATGGGGCAGCCAGAATATTAATAGCAAAGGAAAACAGTGGAAGAATTTATAAACATCAACAACCTCTGCCTAATGAACACCCATGGACAAACATATTTACACCCAGGCCATATTCCACTATTAACTTATGCAGACCAAAAATATATAGAGAATTTTCCCGAAAAATGTGGGACGACCTCTGTGGCAGCAATCACTTCCCTATTCTCGTAAATCCAGATAGACCCCATTTAATACTCACCCCACAAAGATGGAAACTTAACAGAGCAAACTGGCCTGAATTCCAAAACCTCTGTGAACAGAAATTCAAGAAAATACCGGCAAGAAATCAAGACCCGGTAAAATGGTTTACAGAAACCCTAACAAGAATCGCACAAAAAGAAAATACCAAAGACATCCCAAAAACCCAAAATGAAAAGAAATCCCTGGTTCAATGAAGAATGCACACAAGCAATCAAGACACGAAAAAGGATACACAGAAATTTCAACACAAATCCCACAATAGAAAACCTAAACAATCTCAGAAACACCAGAAGAACAATAAACACTGCAAAAAGAGTTAAATTTTTTCTTACAAACAACATCAACACAAACAAAACGAAAAAAATAGAACCTCATTTGGAAAATGGAGAACAGGAACACCCAACCAAGAATCCAATACATTAAAAGTCAATAAGGCATAGCCAATAAGGAAAATGAAATTGCAGAACTACTGGCAAAAACATTTAAAACATATCATCTAACAAGAATTACACCCTGTAACTCCAAAGTGTCTGAATACAAAGGGAAGGAAATGAAAACGATTTCAAAACAAACAACAATGAACCATACCACCAATGAACGAACTACTCCACTCCCGCCAGAAATCCCACAACACGGCAGCAGGCCCTGACAATATGCACTATGAAATGCTGAAAAAACTGCACTCAACAACATTAACACTACTTAAAATATACAGCTACATATGGAAAACAGGAAATATGGAAACAGAATGGAATAAGGAAGCAGAATGGAAGAAAGCAACAGTAATACCTATCCTCAAACCTGGAAAAAATCCTCAAGAACTAGAAAATTGCAGACTAATGGCCCTGACATTTACATGTATGCCATTTCGAAGAAGCCCTTAGCGGCTTAAAACTTTTTACAATTAACACAGTCTTACAATCCAAGCAATTGTGGGTTAAGGGCCTGGCTCAGGGACCCAATTGTGGCAGAGGTGGGATTTGAACCCTGAACCTTCTGGTCCATAGTCCAATACCTTGGCCACTAGGCCACCACAGTCCCTAAAGGAAGTTTTAGTAACCTGCTCCAGCTGGGAATCAAATCTTGTATGATACCACTACATCACTGGTGCCTGACAAGCTGCATCAGCAAGGCACTAGAGAGGATGGTCAACAACCGTCTTGTCTGTTTCATAGAAACCAACATCCTCAGCAAGATCCAAAGCAGCTTCTGGAAAAATTTAAGTACTATTAACAACCTAACCATACTGGAAATGTACACAAGAGAAGCTTTCCTAAACAAAGAACACACAGCAACAATCTTTTTCGACCTTGAAAATGCCTATGACACCATGTGGAGGTACGGAATAATGCAAGACCTCCACCTAATAGGCTTCAAAGGCTGACTTCCAACCTTCATAAATAATTTTCTAAAGGACAGATATTTAAGCAATACACTTTCCACAGACCACATCCAGGAAACAGGAGTCCCACAAGGATGCATCTTATCAGTAGCTCTATTCAACCTGAAAATAAGTAAAATCACAAAGGAAATACCACCCAATATCTTCTCCAGCCTGTATGTAGATGATCTGTGTGTAGGCTACAGAAATCAGGACATGGGAGCAATTTTACATTTACAGTATTTAGCAGACACGCCTATGCAGAGCAACTTACAAAAGTGCTTTAATCTATTCTTAATAATCAGGACTCTAACCACAGATGGGTAGATCCAAGTCTTGTCAGTTGAGAGGATAAGCTTCTGGTGGGGACAAGAGTTAGAGTAAAAGTAAGAGTAAAACTTCTGTCTTGACAGGATTTAGCTTAAGGTGGTGATCTGCCATCCATGATGATATGTCAGCAATACATGCTGAGATCTTGGCAGAGACATGGATCTGAGGGAGGGAAGGACTGAATTAGTAGGGTATCATCAGCATAGCACTGATATGAAAAGCCACGTGAGGATGTAACCTCACCAAGAGATATAGAAGGAGAACAAGAGAGGACCAAGCACTAAACCTTGTGGGACACCAGTGTCACACACTGAGGAGATGAAAAAATGGATCCTCTCCAGGATACCTGATATGCCCATTGAAATAATAGAAAACACCCGACATCTGGGCCAAACACTGGATAAAAGACTGGCATTCATCACTCATATTAAGTCACTAAAAGAAAACTATTTAATAAAATTAAAAATACTAAAAGTACTAGCCAGCACTAAATGGAGGCACATCGTCCCCTACTGTCCAACTGATGGAGGGAGTTCCTGCACTCTGGTGCGACCTGCCTTCTCTATTTTACTGATTGTAAGGCCATCATTTGGATCAGTTGATATGTACAGCTGTATATCATCTGCATATCGGTGAAAACTAATACCATGTTTACGAATAATTGAGCCTAAAAGTAGCATGTACAGGGAGAATAATAGTGTGCCAAGGACAGACCCCTGAGGGACACCGTTCTTTACTTTTGAGAGCTTAGAGTGTTGATTATTTACAAAAAGAAACTGGTACCGGTCGGCCAGATAGGATTTAAACCAGGAAAGTCCTAGTCCCTTAATACCTATAGTGTTTTCTAGCCTATTCAGTAAGATATCATGATCTTTAGTGTCAAATGCTGCAGTTAAATCTAATAGGACAAGAAAAGAAACACGCTCATTATCTGATTATATTAGTAGATCATTAAGTACCCTAATTAATGCTGTTTCAGTACTATGATGAGGCCTAAATCCTGACTCAAATGTTTTATAAGATTGAAATGTTTCATTTAACCACTTGGGACCTGAATAAAATAACACATAGATGACCTGATGATCCCAGAATCGTCATAATACTATACCATCTTGGGAAATCAGAAAACCCAACATCATCTTCAACATCGCTGGGAAAAGAAAAGGAACCACGCACCCAAACACATACCGTAACACCTTTTTTTAAAGTCAGAGAACAATAGGCCATCTACCTATCTACACAGATGGATCCAAAACCATAGACCAGGTAACAGAAATGATGTTTACAAGCAGAACTAGTAAAACTAGTTAGTAAAACTACCCCAACTCTTATCCATCTACAGCGCAGAAGCCCATGCCATAGTTATGGCACTAAAGTATGCAGAAGAAAAACAACAACAACGTAAAATCCTAATATGCACAGACACCCAGTCATGCGTCGAAGCTCTGGAATCCTGCAAATCAGCACACCATATCATTCAGGACATAATCAACAAACTGACAGAACTGAATTATGACATGAAGCAATGCTGGGTACAAGGACACTGCGGAATAGATGGTAATGAAAAAGCAGATCAACTAATCAGACAAAAAACAAGACGAAAGACAGCAAATATTAAAATCCCCCCGAACATATTTAAAATAACTCATAAATATATTCATCAAACAAAAATGGCAAACTGAATGGGACAACCAGATCACCAACAAACTTCACGAAATACATCCACAGATTGACAACAAACCAAGAACTCACTATGGACGGTGAATAAACAAAGTTATTTACACTAGATACAGAATCAGCCATTCAAAAATAACTGACCAACACCTGATGAAAGGAGAAATCCCACAGACATCTTCCAAACACACATCACTGTGAAACATATCCTAATAGACTGTCCCATATACAACAAAGAGAGACAAGTAGTACACCTGCCCAAAACCATAAAATAAATCCTGACTCAAGATAACAAAAGAACAGTATTCACCTACCTTGCAGTCATAAAAATGAAAATGAAAATATAAAATAGACTGAAATTAAAAGACAAAGAAAAGAGAAAATAAACAGACAGTAATACAATAACCTTTTCTGCTATTGAATAACACATGTTAACTATGGCGTTAAAACTCAAATAACTAAATACAACTTATTTTTATAAGAGTACAGAGTATCACTAAAGAATCACTGGTGTCATATGCACCATGAAACTCCAGAGGCATTAATTATAGCAGCATATCTAGAAAGAGTAGAACCTAAAGGTAACAAAGCCAAGAGGGATTATGTGAGACAACAGCAACCCAAACACTTAAACCAAGTCAGGCCATATTTATTTATATAGATTATAGATTATATCTATTTACAGTGGAGCATTGTCTCAAAGCAGCTTTCTATCAGTATATTGTCTTAAAAGGCCAATCCCAAACTGAACAAGTCTAGGGCGACAGTAGCACAAAAAAACTCCCTAACAGTTGTAAGGAAGAAACCTTCGAAGATGTAAAGACCTAAAAAGGGCCCCATCCTCCTTGGGTGGCCTAGATGTTAACTGAAATAGTAATGTTTGTATTACTACAATAATTAAATAAATAATAACAGCTGAATAAAATAATGTTAAAGATATGCATAGCTGCAAATATTTCATCCAATACACAAAGTCACTTCAGGATATCAAGTCCTCAACGGGAAGTCTTTTGGTGCATAAGCTTGGAGAGAAAAGAGAAAATGCAGTTACTTATTGATTATAATCACAGAGCCTATTAACAATCACTGATGCCATATGTGGCATGAAACTCTGCCAACATTAACTATAGCAGCATAGCTAAATAAAGGGAGAAGAAAAATGTGAGACAGCCACCCGCTCCCCAGCAATCAACAAACCTGAGTGATTGCACTAATGAGGCAAGAAGACCGCAACCAAGAATCCTAGAGTACCATACATCTCTATGACTGTGAACCCCCAGCTCTGCTCTTAGTCTAAGGCAAGGATTCACAAGTCAGGATCAGTATGACTTAAGCCCAGCCCAGCCCAGCCAGACCGCCAACTAGACACTCTTGGCCAAAGGTCAGGGCATGACAGGGAGGCATGCCAGACATGACCCCAGACTCCGACCCCAGTAACCTGAGCCATGCATCCCAATCTAAACCTAACCCAAAGTCTACATAAATAGGAATATTTTTAGCCTATACTTAAAAATTTGTAGAGTGTCTGAATCTCAAACTAAAATGGAGAGTTTATTCCATAGTTGGGGAGCCAAGTATGAGAAGGATTTTCGCCCTGCTGTGATTCTAGGAACTAAAAGAAGTTCTTCACCTTGCAGACAAAATAAATGAGCTGGATTGTAAGACTCTAAGAGTTCACTTAGATAATGTGGGGCCAGGCCGTGTAGATCTTTATATGTTACAACAAATATTTTGTAATCGATGTAGAATTTAACTAGTAACCAGGGTAGTGATGCCAGAACTGAACTGATATAATTTTCTAGTTAACATTTAGTTAACTGCTGCATTCTGCACTAGATGTTATGTTACTAGTTACCCATGTCATGGGCACTAACACACCCCCATACCACCAGAGATGCAGGACACAACTTCTATGACTTCCAAAAACAATTTGAAATGTGGACTCGTCAGACCTCAGGACACACTTCCACTTTGCGTCAGTCCATCACAGAAACGAATGGCCGGTACCGTGGTTCCCTGCCAGGCTTTTTGCTTCATCTTTAAGCAGTGGCAAGAAAAGACTAAACTCTTGTTGCTGAAACAGAGTAATTTCTCAGAGCATCACAGCCGAGCGGCTCGTAACATAACTTGTAAATGTTACAAATCTGTTATGTTGGTCTGTGACTAGTGGACTGATAACGGTTTATGGTTTTGTGGTTTACTTTGTTATCCTACTACTTGAAAGTTTGGTTTTGCAGATTTTGCTATGGTTGGACTTTTTTCTCATGCAGTTGTTCACAAAGTGGTAAACCTTATCCCTTCCTGGTTTGTGACTGACTGAGCTTTACAAGGATGCTCCCTATATACAAATTCAAAAATGAGTGAATATTTGCAAAAAACAATCAACTTAAAC
>JAUZST010000075.1:83109-95653 GCA_034779995.1 Parotocinclus haroldoi | reverse complement strand
CTGAAGAAAGCTGAGTCACATCTAAATGCCGCTGCTGCTGCTAACACAAACAGCTAAAGGGACGGAATTTCTGCATTTTATTTCTTCACGCTGTAATTAAACCATGCTGACGATTACGCTAAAAACTCTACAACAACAGACCTTTAAAATAGAAATAGACGAAGAGCTGACGGTAAGTGCAAGTTAGCTTACCAGTCAGAGTTCATGTCAATATGGGGTAAACCACGGGCCTTTTAAACGATTGTTTCAAACATGTCACTCTCTGCAGTTCATTGAGTTAACTTCTTATCGCTCTAATATTAGATGTGAACTGTTAACGTGACTTTTTGCATCTCAGAAATGGCCATGCTATCTCTATCGACACATTAGACCAGGCTCCGTTATTGGCCGTATCCCAAATGTTGTTATTGTGGACTTATAGTGCACTATATAGTATCCGGGGCACATGCGTTTTATTCTATACGTAGTGCACCTACAAAGGGAGCAAGGAGTAGATTAAGACTAAACCCCACTAATGCCTTAACTGCAGGCATGTGTATTCGACTGCTTAAACAGACACCAGTTACACGCCAACACTTCTTCTAATATCAGCAATAATTCATCAGATTTGTGTTAATATTCAGTGCTTCAATATGTCCAAATCATGCACTGCTAAATCTAGAAACAGAGACTCGTTTGCACCACACCCTTTAACGGGAAGCGCTACACAGGTGGTCATGATAACAATCAGTACCGATTTTAGTTAATAGACTACAAATAATAGTAAACAAACCAAACAAGCTGTGACATCACCATGGCAGAAATGACAACGTATGACAGCACTGACGTCATTTTGAAAAGATCTGGCCTTAAAGCAACAGTTTGGTAAAAATACAACCCCAAATCAGACCTGGTTGGGACGGTATGGAAAATGCAATATAATAAATGTAGTTTCTTCGAATAACGTTGATTTCATTGCAGACATTGCAAACTCAGTTCCTTCATGTTTTTTGTTTTGAACTTTAAGTCGTTGCTAGTAAACATTTCACCCCTGCAACGCATTCCGAAAAACTGGGAGAGTAAAGAATTTAACACTTTTTAATGTTGCCATTCCGTCTCGAATAACTATTTTGGCAGCAGTGATACCAAGCAGAGTGTTTCAAATGACATTTACAAGGCTACGGACACGACCCCATACCATGACAGAGCCCGTCAGTTTATCACCTTTGTTCCCTGCTCTGCTTAAACAGAGTCCAAAGAGAAACTTTGATTGAGAACTTGTCTGGCTTGCACAGGACCTTGACCTCAACTCTGTCAGACAACTTTAAATGTGCTAGAATGCATAAAATGAGCCAGGGTTTATGGTCTAACCCCAAACCTAGTGGAGAGCCCTTTTAGAAGAACAAAGGCTTCTGTAGGAGCAAAGGAACAATACATTTACATTTAATTTGGAGTCCCTCACCACATACCACCCAGCAGTTGAAAAAGTATTACAGGATGTGCATAATTTTGCCATACAGGATTTACAGGACACAGTGGAATACAGGACGGTGAACTAGATGTCAGAAAGAAACCACAACAAACACTCAACAACAAGCTACAGAACCACAGCAGCAGCTGTAAGCCCCGCCCTTACAAAATTAGGAATAAATAGCAAAGGGAATGGAAAAAGAACACACCAGCTCAACCCTCCAGTGATGGTAATACAATATTACCCCGAATATTTTGGCAGAATCACGTGGTAATCACGAGATGCTGCAGTGACCATGCAAAAGTGACTTGCTTCCACTCAATCAAAGAAGAAAATCTGCCATATATACCCCTTACAACCAGATGGCTTCTGTGTCTCGTGTCTCCTGGCAACTTTAAGGCAAGAAATCCCCAAATATCTAATTTCTACAAGCAACAGGATAATGATTGCGCCCCCAACCCTCCATGAATGTATCCCCAGGCATAAAGACCCCAAGCAAAGACAATAGATTTGTCGCTGCCATACAACTAGTAACTTCCGAAATAAGTACAAGGACTCAACAGTGGCAGCTTGGCAGAGGTGGGATTTGAATTCTGGCCCTTCTGGACCACAGCCCAGTGTCTTAACTGCTAGGCCACAACCTTTTTCCAAATCTGCATTCCAGTTCCCCCCAAACTTTGGATGCCTCTGTCTTGTTTTTGAAAAATTTCGAACTACGTTAGAGACAAAGACTTTTATTTTCTGTGGTTGTGCAGCGACAGTCTGTGAGCTCGGCGCTACTTTTTGACACAGATCTCATTTAAGACCGTGCCTTCCAGCCAGGTTGGGTGTCACACACGTGCTCATTTGGGGGAACCCCTAGACGGTACCACGGCACTCCCAGGTCTACAAAGCATGTGCAGCGACCAGAAAAATGGGGTTAAAATGAGAGTTGAATCATGTAGTGGAGATTCTGTCACGGTCTAACATGTAATATTTAGTTATTTCACAGACATTCATCCATAATGACTTAAAACCAGTAGACTCGCACAAGGTAAAAGTAGCAATTAAGGGCCTTGCTCAAGGGCCCAGAAGTTACAGTCAGGCAGTGCTGGGGCTTGAACAATGACTCTCTGTAGTCCAGTACCTTCACTGGTGCGACAGTAACAGTAGTTAGGAATTGAATGGTGTTTTAAGCAGGCATTTGGGCTCATATATAAAGAAAAGATCTAAAGTAACGGCTTGGATTTTCCTTCAAAATACTTTGTTTTTACTAGTTGATCTAATTTATTTGTTTCCTGTTTGTTCAGTACATTTTATGAGACTTAATATAATGTTTTTGACGCCTTATCTTCATTTTAGGTACGGGCTCTTAAGGAGAAAATTGAATCTGAACGTGGAAAGGAGGCATATCCCGTAGCTGGACAGAAGCTTATCTATGCAGGTCAGAAACTCACCGACCCATTGTCTCAGTTGCGTTTAATGCCTGGCGTTTGATTTAAATGTGTATTTTGTTAAATTTGTGTTCTGACCAGTGTTGTTTTGTGTGTTTCATTGAAATGTATAATCTGACTCAATTTATTTTTCAATGATCCATTTAGGTAAAATCTTGAACGATGACATACTTTTGAAAGAATACAAAATTGAGGAGAAGAACTTTGTGGTGGTCATGGTCACTAAGGTAGGACTTTACTTCGACGTAATCCATTCACATTCATACCCGCTTCATCCCACTGAGGGTCATAGGGAAATGGGACCTAACTGGGTACACGTAATACAGATAAACTGATTTGGGGATTATGTTTTCTTTTTGATTTGTAACTGTAATACTCTTAATGGCCTCTAGAGGCTCCCATGTGACAAATGCTGCAATTAATGTGTGCCATGATGGGAAATATTTTAAAGCCACTGACAAGCCACTGATCCTCTTGCTACTCCATGTACACTGCTCACAAAAATGAGGGGATTTTTCAAAATGAATACGAAGAGGATCCCACAAAATCTGCTGAACAAAGTCTGATCCTGTCCATGCCCCGTCGATTTAAATGTGTTTTGGCACTCTTGGGTGACCATACACCCTACTGAACAGTCAATGTGGGGCGCTCTGGTCCAGTTTGATATTCTTCAAGTTCATTACCATGAATATAGTAATTGATACTTGAATTTACTCATTTGCCTAATCACACAACTTTCTTTGATTTTTTTTTTTTTGCTTTGCTTTTGCTTTCTTGATGATCTTATTTCATAAAATAAAACCAAGTATTTCTTTTTAATGGCTTTGTGTTCATTTTGAAATATCCCCTATTTTTTGCGAGCAATGCATGTGTGGACTAAGCAAGATAAATCATGTAATAAAATAGTAAAAAATAATAGTGAATACATAATAAGAAAATATTAATTATTAAATTATATGTTTTCCTTATAGCCTACAGTACCATTTTAGACATTTTATCCAAATCGACTTACAGCTCATACAATCTTACAGCCTGACCAGTTGTGAGTTATAGATTTTGCTCTGACAAAGGCTTGCTGTCACTTGGATGTAAGCGCTCGCGGTTGATAGGACTCAAGTTTGAGTCCCTGACTTGGCTTGCAACATGCTCGGTGATGTGGTTATAACCTGAAACTCGTGCTGGAAAAAACGGACCTCCATATCTTGCCACAAAAGCTCCAAGATCAAGGCAGCACTGGATTTGTTTTCATCACTAATGTTTTACATTTACCCCATAACAATAATGATCACATTAATAGACTGAGACTGTTAGACTGATTAAAACGGATTATTTTCTTAGACAAGAAATTGGACCCTGGGCGTTATCTCTAAAATAAAATTGTCTTCTGGTTGTGTTTTGTGTCTCTGCAGCCAAAACCAGCAGCTGCTCCTCCTGTAGTTGCTGTTCCTCTCCCTGACCTCTCAGTACAACTCCATTCAGCACCTGCTCCCTCCTTATCAGCCCCTATTATCCCTGAATCCATGTCACCCCCCACACCCGCCACCAACACTGCCCCTGTAGCCGCCCCAACACCCACAAGCACCTCTGCAAATGATTCGGAACCAACTCCTGAACCTGACTCTGCCGCTGTACTCGCGCCTGCTCCAGCTGAACCGGCAAAATTAGTGGAACCTCCTGCTCCAGCGCCCCCTGCTGTCCCCTGTGCTATCGTAGAGCCAGAAGAGGCAGTGAGCGCAACTCCAGAAGCTCCTACAGCAGAACAGCCCCAGAGAGCCGAGCCGGAGCAGCCGTCCATTCCCCCCGCAGCCCAGTCAGCTGCCAGGTACGGTCTAAGGCCTGCGTATAAACAAAACAAGTGGGTGTTGTATTTTTTGACAAAATGAAACGTTTCATAACAGAATTAGTACATACACTTACCAGCCGCTTTATTAGGTACACCCCTTGCTAGTGTCAGGCCGGACCCCATTTTGCCTAAATTATTTGTAGCAGAAATTCAGTAAGGGGCGGGAAACTATTTTGGTACATGTTGACATGACAGCATCATGTAGTTGCCGCAGGTCTGAAAACTTGACTTGTATTGAGTGGTTATTTGAGTTACAGTTGTCTTTCTATAAGCTTGTCAGTCTGGTCATGCCCCCCTGGCATCAACAAGGCATTTTCACCCATAGATCTGCCCCCATTCTCTGTAAATCCTACAGATGGCCGTTTGGGAAAATCCCAGAAGATCAGCAGTTAATAATATTATAATAGCAAAATATTCTCAACAACCATGCCACGTCCAAAGTCACTAAAGTCACCTTACTTCCTCATGCTGATGCTCAGCAGGTCGTCTTGACCGTATCGACGTATCTAAATGCTACTACGAGATTGGCTGATTAGATATTTCTATCTGTTTTATTGATGTGTTATATCTGTGTACCTAATAAAGTGACCAGTCAGTTTACATTGTCAGTAGGCCTGGTTACATAGTGGCAAACAGTGGATAGAGTGGAACTAAAGAGCCTTGAAATGCTTGTCTTAATTCAGGTTTTTAAAATTCCTCTTATTCTTTCCTTAGTCTTATGGACGAATTGGGACTTCTGGAGGAAGCTGCATCAATACTTGGTATGCAATTAATTGTTCTGATGATAGAATTACAGTTGTACCCTGCTATCTTAATTTATGCTATAACATGGTTACTTCTTTTTACATGAATACTATAACAAATAGTGAATCGCAATATAGGTGAACTAATATTGGTATTCTATAGGTATTGGTATTCTATCATCTCTCTACACCCTTCGTCATTTATTCAGCAGCTCAAAGAAGCTTGCTGTAAAATAGTAGAGAACTTTTGTGCTCATGCACGATGGTAAGCCTAACAAATGAGCCGCCGCTAATTAAAGAGGCAAAACTCTGCTCAACATGACAGCATGGTCCTCGCTCCACTATTGAAGCGTTGAAACAGGGCGGCAGATGTTTAGCGCGGTCGTCTCACAGCTCCAGCGTCCAGGATTCGATCCCGGCCAGATGTGGAGTTTGTACGTCCTCCTTGTGTCTGTGGGTTTAGTCTGGGGGATTTTTTTTTTTTAATTGGCCTGATATGTTTATGTAACCTTTGGTATCGATGTAACCATGTGCTTGTCATTAAACAGCCATCGATGCCAAAAGGGACATTTTTATAAACCAACTAAACAAACACACATTAAGACAACAATAGGTTTTTTGAATACACAGGTATAAGATACAAATTTCCCATGAGAAATAATGAAAATAGGATCTGGATGTCCAGGTTTTCCAGAACCAGGTTTATTCGGATAACAGGGTTCGACTGTACTCTTGAGATTGGAGAAGATCAGTTTGTTGCGTTACACCGTGTTTGTCGTGTTGATTAGTCACAGGACAGGCATATGAGAATCTGGTGACCGAAATCATGTCCATGGGATATGAGCGAGAGCAGGTCATCGCTGCCTTGAGAGCGAGCTACAACAATCCTGATCGAGCGGTGGAGTACCTGCTCATGGTAAGAAACTACCTGGTATTTCATAAATGATCCGTTTAATTAAATCTGATCTATAACATGTCCACCTACACCGCTTAGCATATGGAAATGGAATGGAAATGGAAAGTTAATAATCGTGAGGGAATTGACTCGTGTTGTTGAAACTGTATTGTTACCTCACTATTATGTAGTATTTTTTTCATTAGGTTTTTAGACAGATTGGCAAACTAGAGTGGCATTAGAGCGGCCATGCTATTGACTTAAATTTGTGGCGCTTAAACAGGTATTTTTGTTGCGTAATGTAATATAACAGGCAGCTACAGACCACGAGTGGGTAACTGCTTTTAATAATTAATGGTTCTTGGTTATCAATGAGCTCTCACAAGCATTGAATTGCACTTGTAAGGGTATTCCGGCTGAACCAGAGCAGCCAGCACAGGAAGCAGCACGACCCACTGCACAAACAGAGAGACCTCAGTCTCCACCAGCTGCCACAGGTCAGTCTCCGCTGTTGTTTTTTAAATGAATAGTTACTTACGCAGGGCCTAATCATATCTCACAATCTCAAAGCTCATATTATGTATTAGGAATATTAATTCTGTGATCACACTGACCCCGACGATCAGGACATAGAACATGTACATAGGGATTAAAGATGTTAATTTCGAAAGGAATCTTGCAGATTGAACCCCGTCAGGTTTCTTTTGAACAATCTAAGGTAAACAGATAGACAACAGATTAGCACACATGATTCATTTCAACATTTGTTCATTTGTGCTAATGCTCAGTCTTGACTCTGGTCCACTGGTGCTTTGTTTGGGCCCGGGACACACTCCTGTACAGCCCTCTCTATACTGTAAACAGGTGCAACACCCGCCCAGGTCCCGCCTGCCTCAGCAAATCCCCTGGAGTTCCTGAGGAACCAGCCACAGTTCCAGCAAATGCGTCAGATCATCCAGCAGAATCCGGCTCTCCTGCCTGCCCTGCTGCAGCAACTGGGCCGGGACAACCCACAGCTGCTTCAGGTGACCGGTGCTTACAGCTGTCTCTGTTGAGCGGCCGTACATCCGTTTAGCCTGTGACATGACCAAAGCTCTGTTCTGTTTGCAGCAAATAACGCAGCACCAGGAGCGATTTGTGCAGATGCTGAATGAGCCGCTGGGAGGCGAGGCGGAGGCGGCGGAGGCACAGGGAGCGCCGCATACTAATTACATCCAGGTTACGCAGCAGGAGAAGGAGGCTATCGAAAGGGTACGACTGCCTTTGTCATTAGCATTTTGGTCAAATTATCATTTGGTCTTTTTGTGTTGATGGTCAAAATTTCGGTACATCTTTAGCTGTGGGTCATTCATTCATTATCTTAATTCACACGGGGTCGCGGGCCAGCCGGTGCCCACCCAGCAGCTCTGGGCCCAAGGGCAGGAACAAGCCTAGACGGGGCACCAATCCATCATAGGGCACAGTCATGCACACAGTCACACACTAAGGCCTATTTAGAGACACCAAATAACCTAACAGGCATGCCTTTGGACTGTGGGAGGGAACCGGAGTAAACCCACGCAAACATGGGGAGGAGATGCAGACTCCACACAGGAAGGACCCAGGCCGCTCTACTCTGGAATTGAACCCGTGAGGGCACAGTGCTGCCCGCTCTAGCTGTGGGTATTATCAGTAATTTTACCACACTGGTCATCATTACTTTTTGCTGTGTTATGCAGCCTGTTTGTCAATGGAATACTTTAGGCAAGAATAAAGGTTAAAATGCTCGTTTGTCTAATTTCTGTGAGCGCCAAACCACATGCCTAAGTCATCAGCTCATGTGTTTTATGTTCTGCAGTTAAAAGCCTTGGGTTTTCCAGAAGGACTGGTCATCCAGGCTTATTTCGCCTGTGAAAAAAACGAGAACCTGGCAGCCAACTTCCTGCTTCAGCAGACCTTCGACGACGAGTGAATGCCTAACATGGACCGAAAGCCTTTTGGGCGGCGGGGGCGGTGACGGAGAGAGCGAGGGCACTAGTTTGCGTGTAGCATGTGCTTGTTGCTGACAGTTTGAGAGGAGAGTTCAAATGCGACCGCGAATCTTCTGTGAGAGAAAAGCCATGATGTGAATTACTCTAATATCAGCTGTCTTCACGATGTCCATCTGTATTAGATTAGTTCACATAGACGCTAGGCTGTGTGTCTGTCTCTGCTGTTAATGCTGGGCTTGCCATGTGACTTTGCAGGTTTTTACCTCTGCTCCTTAATTTATTGCGATTAAATCCTGCCAAAAGATCTGCAGACCGTTTGAGTATGATCTCTCGCCAGGACGTGCGTGGCATAGGCTCATGCTACTCTTAAAAGACAAAAGTGTTTACTTGTGCCGTAGACAAGAACATCAGAAATGGGAAATGCTGCATTTGAAGAGATTTTTCTGGAGTTTATGTATTAAAACTACAGGAGCACAAATAAAAAAAAGCTTAGAATTAATACAACTATTCATGCGGACAGTGTTTGGTGTGTTACGCAGGTTTACATAAAAGTTTTCTGCACTGATGTACTCACTTTTGCTGAATGTAATACACATTTGATTTGTGTGAATTCACTGTCAATCAAATCGGACAGGTCACTTTTATTCAATCAGTGTACACACACACACACAGACACGCACACACAGACACACATCAGCCAAAACAATGCACACACACAGAGACTAAAAAGAAGACAATGATTCATTGCAAATCGTCATCAGCCTAAAATAACGTGCACTTCAGCTTTTTCAGTTTCTCTTTTGATCCCTTTATACACTGCTCACAAACATAGGGCATTTAAATGTATTTAAAATGTGATCCAATATATTCATATACGTATATACAGTTAGGTCCATATATATTTGGACACTGACACAAATTTAGTCTTTTTACCTGCTTGCTGAAACATATTCAAGTTATAGTTATATAATGTACATGGACAAAGTCCAGACATTCAGCTTTCATTCGAGCGTATCCACATTAAAATTGGATGAAGGCTTTAGGAGTTTTAGCTCCTTAACATGTGCCACCCTGTTTTTAAAGGAGCCAAAAGTAATTGGACAATTGACTCAAATGCTATTTCATGGACAGGTGTGGGCAATCCCCTCGTTATGTCATTCTCAATTAAGCAGATAAAACGCCTGGAGTTGATTTGAGGTGTGGTGCTTGCATTTCGAAGGGTTTGCTGTGAAGAAAACATGCAGTCAAAAGGAGCTCTCCATGCAGGTGAAACAAGCCAGCCTTACGCTGCAAAAACAGAAAAAAAAAACATCCGAGAAATTGCTACAATATTAGGAGGGGCAAAATCTACAGTTTGGAACATCCTGAGAAAGAAAGAATGCACTGGTGAACTTATCAATGCAAAAAGACCTGGGCGCCCACGGAAGACAACAGTGGTGGATGATCATAGAATAATCTCAATGATGAAGGGAAAGCCCTTCACAACAGCCAACCAAGTGTACAAGACTCTCCAAAAGGTAGGCGTATCAATATCCAAATCTACCATAAAGAGAAGACTGCATGAAAGTGAATACAGAGGCTTCACTGCATGGTGCAAGTCACTCTTAAGCCTCAAGAATAAAAAGGCTAGACTGGACTTTTCTAAAAAAAAAAAACATCTAAAAAAGCCAGCACCGTTCTAGAAGAACATTCTTTGGACAGATGAAACCAAGATCAACCTCCACCAGAATGATGGAAAGAGAAAAGTATGGTGAAGGCGTGGTACAGCTCATGATCCAAATCATACCGCATCATCTGTAAAACACGGCGGAGGCAGTATGATGGCTTGGGCATGCATGGCTGCCAGTGGTGCTGGGTCACTAGTGTTTATTGATGATGTGACACAGGACAGAAGTAGCCGAATGAGTTGTGAGATATTCAGAGCCATACTGTGTGCTCAGACCCAGCCAAATGCAGCCAAACTGATTGGTCGTCGTTTCATACTGCAGATGGACAATGACTCCAAACAACCCAAGCAACCCATGAGTTTATTAAAGCAAATAAGTGGAATATTCTTGAATGGACAAGTCGGTCACCTGATCTCAACCCAATTGAGCATGCATTTCACTTTTTAAAGACTAAACTTCAGACAGAAAGGCCCACAAACAAACAGCAACTGAAAACCGCCGCAGGCTGAAGGCCTGGCAGAGCATTAAAAAGGAAGAAACAGAGCGTCTGGTGATGTCCATGAGTTCAAGACTTCAGGGAGTCATTGCCATCAAAGGGTTGTCAACCAAGTACTAGAAATGAACATTTTTTTTTACAATTATTTAATCTGTCCAATTACTTTTAAGCCTCTGAAATGAAGGGATTGTGTTTAAAAGATTCTTTAGTTCCTCACATTTTTATGCAATCATTTTGTTCAACCCACTGAATTAAAGCTGAAAGTCTGAACTTCAACTGCATCTGAATTGTTTTGTTCAAAATTCATTGTGGTAATGTATAGAACCAAAATTAGAAAAATGTTGTCTCTGTCTAAATATATATGGACCTAACATATATGGACCTGTACATATAAAATGGCCGTTACCTCCTCTCTGAGGGGGGGCGGGGTTCAGTTGGTGGGGCACGGAGCTCATCACAGAGGGGCAAACGTGTGTGTGTGTGTGTGTGTGTGTGTGTGTGTCCTACCAACTGCCACCCCACGGCCCACTTTGTAAACCGTCAACATTGTTCTACTCTGCTCAGTTTTAAAAGCAAATACAGAATAGATAATGTTGACCATATTTTGCTGAACATATGGACTCGTGTTTACATACATCTGTAATAAATCTGTTCACATGTATATCATCAACATGTGAAGTTCTTTAAGGAATTTGTTCTGAAGATCATGTTCATATTTTTCTGGCTATATTTAGGCCTTGTTTTCCCTACATGCTAACCCCATTCCTATGTGTGTGGTGTGGTGTCACTGATAGGTCTGCCAGGTTATAAATATTCCGCATGGCTACAGCAGTTCAATCACAAGGTCAGCAGAGGGTGGGTTAAGAGACATGGCTTGCTCAAAGCCAAGGGTAAACGGCAAATCTCCAGGTCCAGGAACAGAGAATGGATTCTGCAGTAAAATGCACACCATGGAGGAAGCAATCCAGGAGGATGAAGGAGAAAGCAGAGATGACGTGGTGCCAGATGTTGTGCTACAGGTGGAGACGGAGTGCTTTTTCGTTAACCGCGAGAGACTGGCCCAACTGAGTCCCTACTTTACAGCCCTGTTTTTTGGCGGAGGACTAGAGAGCGGCAGGCGCCATATCGAAATCAAGGGTGTTAGTCTTAACGGCTTTCACAGTCTTATGGATTACACGCAGAGCTTTAAATTACATCTCGACAGGAAGAACATCTTAGGAATCCTAGAGACAGCAAACTTTCTTCAGCTGGAGAAGGCCAGGCTGTTGTGCTGTAAGTTCTTGGAGAGAGAGCTACACCTAAGTAACTGCTTGGGAATGATGGAATATGCATGGCAGTTGGGATGTATGGAGCTTTACGCTGCAGCAAGAGAAGTTGTTCTGACCCATTTGCCAGCCATAGCATCTGAGGAGGATTTCCTGTACCTTTCCAAAGAGACCATTGCTGACGTTCTCGCTAGCGATAATCTTGTTGTTCCATGTGAAGACCTGGCATTTGAGGTTATCTTGCGCTGGGCATCATTTGACCCTAGCCGTGAAGAAGACTTCCTGGAGTTGGCAGGCCTGGTTAGACCCGAGAGTTTGAGTCTGCCGTACATCACCGATCTACTGACCAGGATGACCAGTTCAGACCCTCGTGCCAAACTCATCTGTAAACTGAATGATCATGTCCCCGCCAGCTGGACTATGGGCAGGTCTGTGCCCAGAACTCACTCAAAAGAGATGCTGGTCATGATTGGTGGATCACATGAGCAGGACCATCAGTTACTTTATCAGTTCAACCCACGAAGTGGCAGGTGGCAGTCCTTGCCATCTTTACAGAAGAAGTGTCTGACACTGTACTCCGTGGCAGCAGTAGGTAACAAATCATAGGAAGTTTGGCATTTACTTACCTTACTCATGTTATCATCACAACATGAAAAGTGATATCTGGCAGAATCAGGTTGCATCTCCTACGTAAAGCACCTGCCTCATAAAATGCAGAATGATTTAAACTTAGAGCCCTTTCATGAAATATGTAATTTGACTTGTACTCTCTTCTATTAATT
>JAUZST010000075.1:48219-71017 GCA_034779995.1 Parotocinclus haroldoi | reverse complement strand
TAGACTATTTTGTGCAGATGCATCACATTTAATTCAGATTTTTAAAAAAAATACATACAGGTTGTAATGTAGTAAAACAGGGAAAAATCCAAGGGGGTGAATACTTTCGCAAGGCACTGTATATGGAAGTCGCACAGCATCAAGTATACTTTGAGCGCAAAGTATACAGAGTATGTAGGCGCTAATAGTGAACAAAAACTATCTGTAATGATTTAAATGACCAACAGCATGCATCACTGGAAAGGTCACCACAGACATTTATACCTTAATGTTTAGGATCAAGAGCACTGGGTAAAAGGATGTGAACCTCTACATATTATGGTTACGTCATAGTGGGGTGGATTGCTAGAATTTGAAGGGACCTCTTATTAGTCTTTGTGCATCAGACCAGACCTTGGTGGAATGTGCAGTAATGCACTTAAATTTTAGATCACAATTTTTGAAGCCAATCTTTGTGAATAGCAGGTCTGTCATTTATATGGCTAAGGGTTCTAATGATAGACAAAATATATGAGGGGGACAGAGGAATCCCTTGTCTGGTTCCTCGTTCCAATTGAAATACAAGAGATATTGTATTGTTAGTCAACACTGAGGCCGTGGGTGAATTATATAATGTTTGTAGAGCTAAGATGAATGTTGTGCCGAATCCAAAGCCTTCAAGAACTGCCCACATACAGAACCACTTCAGCCTATCGAAGACCTTTTTTGTATCTAGTGAAAACACTGCACAGGAATTCGAAGTGTAGGTGCAGCATCCAGAATGTGAAAAAAGTAATATTGTCAAAAGGCGAGGCTTCAATTTATGAAGCCAGATTGGTCTTTCTTATTCAAAGTGGGTATTACAGTTTACAACCGTAGGGAACTTTGGCAAATTATTTAACATCACTGCAGATGAGAAAGGTGGGCCTATAGCTGAAGCATTGAAATGGGTTCTTAACTTTTGTCATCAAAAGCAATATTAAAGCAGTTTTTTAATCTCTGTGAAGACTCCCAGCATCAATGGCAAAGTTAAGAGAATCTAGTGAGAGGTCATACTGTATCCCATAGTTCTAGCTATAGCTCAGGGGGTAAGCAGTCTAGGCCTGGCGATTAAACTTTTTGAAGACACTTAATGGCTCTGTGCAACACCTCTAGTGTCAGGGGGGAGGTTTTTGTCCAAGTTTAAAATGACGGGCAGTTGTAGTTTATTAAGGAATGTTACATTGGGGTATATCCAATACTTTCTCAAATTTATATAGATTTGAGTTATATATAAATGAGCTGTACACTTTAATAATATGTAGAGGATATGTAGCTAGTTGGCCATGTAAATTCGGAATTCCACTGATATAGGCCTTACTTTCAGATACTTTAACTAAAGTACTAGTAAATGGCTGAGCCTCTCTGCATCAAGTTAGTATTTATGTCTTGTTCTATGTAAAATTAGTTCTGCCTTAGAGATTGAACAAAGCTTGTGTCCTTCTTTTATGAATTTTAAGATGGCCATAAGGTCTTCAGAGTGATAGTTTTTGTCGATTTACTAACAATTGAAAATCCTATTTTCAGATTTGTCAAGATGCTGTTTTTGTAGTTTGGAAATTGAGGAGGAGAATGGTATACAGAAATTCCTGATAAAGCATTTATTTGTTTATAAATGTTTAAGGATTGTTAGATTGAGGCTTGTTAATAGATAATATCTGAAGTTCTGTTATAAGTAAACTAAGAGAGTTGTAGATCGTCTGAATCAAATTATTGAACCGAACTCTAGGGGCTTAGTTTGTTCTAGGGAGAGAGAGACTGCATATTATTGCAGAGTGGTCAGATAGTGGGATTACTATGATTGTAATAGAGGCCTCTGCTGATACAAGGGAAGGACTAACGGAAATATAATCAATCCTACAGTACGATTTATGTCTATATAAGTAAAACGTATATTATATTTGTGAGCCTTTTATAAAACGCCACAAGTCAGTGATGTTAAGATTTGTAGCAAACTGATTTAACAATTTGGATGATAGTGGAGTAGGACCACCCAGACATGATTTATCAAGTCTGGGGTCCATCATGGCATTTAAAATTGTGATCAACCAGTAGGTGAAAATAAAATGTCTAGTGATGTATTACAGAATCCATGACATCGGTTCAGATCATTGGGACAGTAGACAGAGGCTGGGCCTAGCTGGGTTGTGTGTATTCTAATTTTCATAAAAGCAAATCTAGCTTGCTTATCTGTTCCTGTTTGATGAATAAGCATAGGTAATCTTCTTCTAATCAGTATGGCCACACTTAGTTCTGTTGGAAATGGACGAGAAAGCTGCAATTCTTTAATATTTGCTTCATCAAAAACTTTAAATGGTGTTTCCTGTATTAAGGCTACAGAGATATAGTTTTTGGTGTAGATTGTCTAGGACTCTTGTTCATTTCACTGCTGAGTTAAGCCAGTTCACGTTAAACATTAATGTTTAGGTAATGTTGTCATCCTAAATAATAAATGTACCTGATAACTTATAAATGTAATAATAGGGCTTAAAAGTAGAAGATAGAAGATAGATACTTATTAAATCCTCCATTATGCATGAGAAGTAAACCATTTTAAAGTACCCAAGATTAAGTATGTGTAGTTTGTAGAAATTTGTAGTCTGCTGCTGAGTTATGATAAAGAGCTATGTACAAAAAATACAAATAAGTTAATTATATAGGTGAAAAACAAATTCTGATTTGTGGCATATCCATTGTTGGACTAGTAACTGGTCTTCAACGGCTGCCTAAGGTTTGGTTTTAGCCAAATGCGAGTCTTGTTCCTTATAATTAAGTCAAGTCTGATTTATTTATGTAGCACTTTTTACAATACATTGTCTCTAAGCATTGTCTTTAAAATAGTATATTATTTTAATAGGTCAATCCAAAATTGAGCAACCTATGGCGACAGTGGCAGTGTTGTAAGGAAGAAACCTTGGGAGGACCAATATGCAAAACGGGACTCATCTACCTTGGGTGGCTTAGATTTAAATTTAAATAATTTAGTTTGTATTAATAGTAAAACACACAAAAGTTCTCAGTGGGATGTCCTTGGAGGCACACAAGGAGGCCAGACAACAGTAGCCCAAAATCCAATAGATTATTTGGTCATCTTGAACAAAACTGTATCCTGTATGTAAAACAAATGTCTGGGGGGCGTGTACAGTGTGTTCATCTAAAATGTGTTTCGATATATGTTCTTCACAAAAAATGAGCCAAGGCCATTGAGTGCGAGTTTGAAAAAAAATAATGGATTGAATAATTTTTCCTTTGACAAAACACCACACAAGGATTAAGTAACTCAGTGTTCCTGTGAGCTAATAAAAGACCCAAAACTTAGATTAGTACCTTATCCAATTTCTAAAGTACAAACATGCACAGATGATCCTTTGCCCAGCCACAGATACGCCCTTAGTCTAAAGTGTATGTGCAGCTTGCTTTTCTTGATTATTTCTTCATGCTCTTCATGCATATAAAACATGCTCTTCATATTGCCTACCACTGTCCTTCGATTGACCAATTAAATTGATTGTTTTACCTGTAGCATGAACAGGAAAACAAGTTGCCAGTTATAAATCAGATTTGTTATGAGAAAGAATGCAAATGTTATGTATTCTCTGATCTTAAAGAATTGACAGTTGACCTTCGCAAGATATACTATGCAAATTCATCAGCTAACCTATCTGTTAAGAATACATAGTCATAATCTTCAGTGAAATTGCTTTACTTGTTTGTTTTGTTATTCAGGGTCATACACACCTGCTGCCTCAATTTCACTGACTTTTGGTCAATGAAACTGATATAGACAGGCCCTAGAAATCAATAGGTGTGCAGCAGTTTCAATTGCTGGCAGTGAGAACTGATTACAAGATTTATGTGGTTAATTGTGTGGGCCATGCTCAACATTAAAGCACAATGAAACTGTCAAAGCCCATTTCCTTCTTTTGAAATCCAATTAGAAGAATTAGGGAACACATGGATATACAGACTTGTTTGATCCCCCTTTATCCTGGCCAGCATTGAGGAGACACTTTATTTTATCACAGGTTCCAAATGACTCAAACAAAAATCCTCAGAACCTGCTGTTTCCAGCAACTAGGTCATTCCTCAAAGCCACAGAGCTGTTTATATATATATTTAACTCCTGAAATATAAATATATATGACACTGTTCAATTGATATTACGTTGTTAATGCATCACCTTGAATGCAGCTTATATTACTCTTTTTATATGTATGTACTATTCTGCAGTAATGCTGCCATCAAAGAAGCGCAAATAACCTAATAATTATTAATAATACACAACCCCATACTATGAAAGACACTTCTCACATTCTCATTCCCATTCAGTCAAGACTGAAGGCATGCCAGTACAGAACTTGTACCTCTAGATTTGTTGAACCATCCACTAGGTGCTTATAAACTTGTTTACTTACAGCTCACAGTTCAACCATCCCAAAAAAGTACTCAATAATAACCCCTTCGTCCAACAATCCCACTTCCTGGCATGCTCAAACAATATTTCCATCAGCAAGAGTCTTTCCAAAAACGTATTTATCTGCGTCATGATAAAAAAAAACAGGCAAGAAGGCTTCTATGTCCTTTCAAATCTTATGATTCCTGTGTACACCTTTGTTGAGATAAAGATGATTCCATGGGAAATGGTGATGAAGACTAGTGTGAGATCCTTCAAATGTCAAGAGAGGGTAAAACAGCTCTACTGTCCATTATCCACATGGTGGGGAAGTAATTACTCCATCACAGAATGAAAGGATTTAAAAAACAGCAATATCAATAGGATCAATGGGAAATGAGGAAAGGGAAAAACAGAAAAAACCCTTATGAAAAGATACAAACACAATGACTTTGTTGACTCAAAACATTTCCAAAATGTATTCTACATTTCCATAGATCAGTAATTTTCCACTTGCATGAGTACAAGACAACAACAACAAACTCCTCAAACAAGGGTTTAAGGCCCCAGAGCTGTGAAGCAAACTTTAACTCAACCCCATACTACAAAATAGAGTCCCTATTTGCCCTGTCATGTTACATTTAGTTGCTATTATTACTCCAGCCACTGGGTGGTGGTATCAGTTTTAGCACATGGTTAACAAACAGGGACTCTATTTTGTAGCACAGGGTTGAGTAATTATTTCATGACAGTGTGGATAATGGATACTAGAACTATTTGACCCTCTCCTGACATTTAAAGGATGTTACACTGCTCTTCATTGCCGTTTCCCATGGAATCATCTTTCTCTCAACAAAGCTGCACACAGGAATCATAAATTGTAAAAGTATTTAGAAGCCTTCTTGCCTGGTAAGACCTAATCCAGTTTTCTTGCTATGACACAGAGAAAGACTTGTTTGGAAATACTCTTGTTGATGGAAATATTTTTTTGATAACATTTGTGGGTTGTCTTTCCGATTTAGGTGTGTGTATGATATCTAGGAATCTCAGTAGACTTAGTAGCATTTAACAACAACAACAACCACCACAAGAATAATAATAATAATAATATTAATAATATATTTCCACTTATTGTGGTTTACCCGCTATAACATGAACCCCTATTTCATGAGCTAATAAGCATGGCTACGGTCCATTTAGCAAATCTAATGCATCAATTATGTACCAATTCAGATGCAGCTTGACTCTTGCACTGACATGTCTCAAATCTAGATCTAAATAAAATAGAATGCAGTAATGTTATAGCTTATTTGTAGCCCCAAGAACTAAACAGTGATACCATTTTTACAATAATAAAAATTTAGTTAGTCCATATTTAAGACAAATCTTACTAATGGTATATGAAGACTATTATGGCACCACAAGCTGCTCAAGTTAGATGTATAACCAATTGCAGTCTCACAGCCCAAATCTCATAGACTTATCTGATAGTCATTGGCTGCACAACAGTCATAATGACACACATATCAGCTTATCATGTGGTGCATTACATTACATTTTATTACAAACTTTTTATTACAAACTTTTATTAAAAAGTTTTTACTAAACACTGAGTGTTTTTGGGTGGTGCTGTACTCGTAATAAGCACTGAAATTATGTTGATAATGAGCAGGTCTTACCACTGAAGTGGATTATGTGCCATGGAACTGCATAAGAACCCAAGTGTGGATCACAGGCCAGTTGAGGATTAATTTCTGTTTGAGAATTAGTTTCTATTTGTCGTGAAAAGCTGAAGGGTGGGTGTGTGTGGGGGGTGTAGAACATGCGTGAATCAATACGTTACACACAAGTTTGTAGTAAATAATTTTAGTCATCTTAAATTATGAATAAAATATAGAAAATCAATAAATGGGGATCTGTGATAATATAAAATAAATAAATGTATGGGAAACACCTCAGTATCTTGGGTATTTAGTCAATACCCAGTACATTATAGCATGTCATATAGCTTTATTATATAATGTAGTATATTGTATATTATAAACTGTTCAGACAATTTCCACATAGCATAAGGTGCAGTTTTACATTAGATGTGATTGTTGATATTAAGTGACATATCAGTAGTCAGTATCTGTGCTAAAATATGAATTACATCAAATTTCTATTTACATTAGTATAAAAATGTAAAAAAGTAAAAAAAAAAAAAAAACACACACACAAACGTATCTGATCTGATGTGGGGTTGACCTAAATGTAAGGTGTAAAGTAAAACGGTTATGAGACGTCATAATTAATAACTTTGTCTTGATTAATTCCAGCAACTATGAAGTTAAACCTCTACATTATCACAAACACACAAATGACACTTGCCTCTTTTGACTTCATCCTCCTCACAACCTTGATTCCTGCTGAAGTGTTTTTCATGGCTGAGGCTGATTACGCTCGAGTGTCTTTAGGGGGAAAAAACACCATGTTTGAGGAGATCATGCATCCTCTGTACAAGCCTCATTTAACAACATAAGTGCACACCCACAGTTGATAGAAAGTGTTCATTTTCCAACAATGTGATGAAGACATGAGTGATACAACATAAATGGAGTAGTGTAGCACTGGAATCGGTTAAAAATAAGCAATGGTTAAGCGGGGTGCATTGTGGCAGCAGATTAGAGGAGGAAAAAAGAAAAAAAAACTTGGATTGTGGAATTTGCATGGATATTAATAACAATTTTTATTATTTAAATAACAATTATATATTAATTCCATAAAACATGTTATTTATACCATTTAGCAGGCATGCATAATCATGGTTAAGCTGAGTTAAAAGTTAAGGTGTTTGTTTGAGGTAGCCATTTAAGGGACTATACCACATCCATATGTTCAGTTCCAGGTGGTGACCATCATGCATACACAGTTGGCTGTGCTCAAAAGAGGTTATGGCTGTGCAGGAAAATTCCAGTAGATCAGCAGTTTATGAAGTATGCAGGCAAGCACATCTATCAACATCAACCTTACCATGTTGAAAGTAGCATAAATAACCTTTCTTTTCCGTTTTGATACTTTGTTTGTCATTCAGCAAGTCAGGTTGACCATGCCTACATGCCTAAATATATTAAGTTGCTGCCGTCTGATTGGCTGGTAAGATATTTGCATTAACAACCAGTTGTTACTCAGTGAAGTGAATAGGGAGGGTAAGCGTGCTCAATGTGCAAACAGATGAGCCAGTGTGCAGTAGGGTAAACCAATGTGTACTGAGACAAATCAGAGTACTGAGAGATGAACCAGCATTTACTGAGAGATGAAACGGTAAAGAGCTAGACAAACTGGTGAGAGAGCACCAAAAACAGTGGGTGTACATTAGTGTGGCTGACTCCTTATAAGTGGTGCACTGGTAAAGCAGGCTGGATCTTGTACAAGTGTTATAGATGTCAATGTGCAGTGGTGCTGAGGATGGGTACCTCCATGCTACAGTATTCTATATGGCCTTGTTATACAATATATAATGTGAGTAATGGACAGTATATGAACTAAATGAGATTAGTCGGGTTTGATCCTGACGTCTGGTTATGTACTTCAGACAATAATTGTTTTCTCAAAGACAGTTGATTTTGTTTGGCAGCTGCAGTGGTCAGAACTACTACTGTATGCTTATTAGAGAGTATTGTGGCTGGTTTCACAGACACAGAATACCTGTTATTCTGGGAAAGTGTGTCCATTGAAATAAAAAAATGCCCATTTGCTTTTGCCCATAGGCGATTGGTTTAAAATCATAGTAAGTCTGTGGTGCTTTGCCATAGGTGCAGTATACAGCACCCTGTCCAGCTTGTTGTTCTTAATATAGTTATATTTGAAGCATTGAAGATATTAATTTGCCTGCACTGCCACAATGGCACCATCTCTGTAAGGTAAGAAACTGTTTGAAGATGTGTGTGTATTCCCACACTGCGTCTGAGCAATAAATGACTCACAAAACCCTGAAACAGCCACATCAGAAACTGCATACATGGGCACAAAATGCTGTCTACAATTAAAGATCCTTTTTTGGACAACCTCTTAATGTGGTTTGAGTGATCAGATATCAATGCAACGTGGTTGAAACTACAGAAATTGTAATACACTCTCTAAAAATGCTTTATATGACAATGTATAAACAGGTTGTGTGTAATCAGTGATGCATATATAGACTTTATGACATGGTATACATGATCCTACATAGCGAACATGATGAACTTTTTTGGGGGGAATAGCCTGATTGATTATTTATTTATTTATTTATTTATTTATTTACACACACATATGTATGTGTGTATGTGTGTATGTGTGTATGTGTGTATGTGTGTGTGTGTGTGTGTGTGTAAATAAATAAATAATCAATCAGGCTTTTCCCCAAAAAAAGTTCATCATGTTCACCATATAGGATCATGTATACCATGTCATAAAGTATTAGGCTGCCTTTGGTTGTCATATCCATCTTAGCAACAAGGATGCATTGTACTTGTTTAATATGTGGCTAAAATACATATCTAGCATCTAGCACATCATGAAGAGGTTTGAGCAATCAGATTCAAAGTCATTTTGGGGTGCATTTGCAGACACATTTTAATGGATTAGTGGCTTAGTCCTATTTGCATAAAATAGTGATATTAAAGAAATAACATAACGTGAACAGTGTCTTGGAAATTATGACTATATTGATGTTACTCTTGGGTCAAAATGTAAACGCCATCGGACAGTGCAAAATACTCAAGTGCAAGTCTTTAACTAATGTTGGCTGAAAACTATATTGCACTTGAATCAGAATGAGTATAAAAAGGCACAGTTGCATTCTCCTTGATGTCCATTATTAAATGCACTTCCTCCAAGAAACCACAGAAAAGGGATTTTTGAAATTTTTTTTCATTTTAATAAATAGGTTTAATATCTGCCAAATGCATTTTGTGTTTATGAATCATTTATTATTTTCATGTGTTGATTTGTAAATAATTTAGAGCTGAGCTTGAGTTTTAAGGTTGTCTGCTTTCATAGCCTAGTGTTGAGGTATTTTAATGCCGCATTAAATTATAAAGCTGTTTTCCAGCCTGTCACTCTTTAGAGCTGCTCTGAAGACGATATTGCATCTTACTTTGGCTATTTTAACACTTTAAAATGCATCTATTAAATTATGAAAATTGAAAAGCATTAAAAAATAAGATGGATATTTTTATTAGTATGTCACCACATTGAAGGTTTATTCGTCTGTCTTTGGTTACTGGTTATCCTAAACAGGGTCGTGGTAAATACATTTTTGGCATGTCAGCCCATAGGACAACTGCAACTGATTCAGAATGCAGCCACTTTTATAGCTATATACATTGCCTTGAACCTCAACCACTCTTCCCCATACTCTTCAAACCTTATGCATTGCTCTTCTGTGCACTGTCACTTAGACACTGGAATGAATTTCTCCTCACAATTACAATGTGAGAGTTTCTCATTGTGTTTAAATGGAAACCAAAGATCCACACTTGTAAACTGTGTATTAGTACTGTTTCCTGTCTATCTACATTGTGTTTATATCACCTGAGAGGGCTGTGGCAGTGCACCTAAAACGAAACCAATAAACGGCACTAGGTAAGTACCAAAAAAAGGTCTGCTGTGCTGTGCGCGGGCATCTGTAAAGTATAGTGATGATTAAAGAGTGCCCAGGCATGTTTTATTTTTAAAGCACAGTGTGAGTACAGACCAGTAGAGTAGACGGGAGGGGGGACAATTGCGTTCCAGCGTGGTTCAAGGAAACTGGGCTTAGTGTATCCTAAGACTTCTTTATTCATAAAACAAGATTGAAGAAACAAAAAAAATACAGGTACGTACAACAGAGCTAAACCCCCTCACTAGGCTGTAATGGCTAATATAATGACGTCCCTTTGACTAGTGTAACAAACTCATGTCACAAATGGCCAAATCGCAGCTAAAAGTTTCAGGATGTCCTGCATGAAATAAACACAATCAATTACAGGCTGGCACTGTAAGGGTGAGACAGCAGCAAATTATTCCTGCAGTGCTTTGAGAGATACCTCGAACTGAATTATCAAATGCAAGCTAGGATCGACTAAACCCAGTAGACTCCAGGACAGCATTTTAAAGCACTATCCCTCATCCCATTCCTTCCCAGCCTGCAAGCTGTAAGCCCATAGCATGTTCTGATGGATTCTCTCCAATGTATCTTGTGACACCTTGTAGATAGCACTTCAAACCTGATGCTAAATATTCATGACCAACCAAAACAGCCAGGATATATAGTTTGAACCCTGGTCTGACTGCATGCACTTAGGGAGCCCCATCCAAAAAAAACCCCATATTGTAGAACATAAGGACAATAACTGCTTAATAACTGCTTTTTGAGTGCAAGGGAATTGCCTGTGAAAATCAATGGAAAAATAGAGAAAAAGGGACCAACGCAATAAACCAAAATTTATTTAGTGGTAATAGTGGTACTCCTACAGCAGGGTCATTCTGAATAATGCAATTCTGCCACATCTTTACACAAAAGGGAATCAGAATGATAAAAACCTTCCTTTAATTTGTTTTATACCAGTGCCATCACACAAGCAGGTACTTTCATAGCCGGATGCTGTTACTCCACAAGAGAGTTGTTGTTAAATCACAACCCAGAATATCTTTAATGCTAATTGTGATGTGCACAAGGCCAGGCAATTCTGCAAATACACTTAATATAAGGTTCAAAAGGAACATCTACATCCTGATTAACATTTGGGTCAACTGTATGAATTGCCTTATAACGCATTGCACAATAACTGAAGTGTTTAGTGGTCAGTCATTCGACTCTCTACACTGCAGCATGCCATCTAAAATAATCGAATGCTTAAAGTGGCACACCTAATGCTGACTGGGGCAAGCAGAATAACTTGGTCCTGTTTTCCAAAAAAGCTGACACACATGGAATACGTTAGCCATAGACAAAGTAGGAGCACTACAGTCAGAAGCATTAGTGATAACTGTCAGAGTGAAGTATAGATGTGGCTCCTGCTGAGACAGAGATTATGGTCTTTTGTATTTTACTGTATATCTGCTAACATAACAGCTTGAAAAGGCAATTCCAGTGGAAGCAGTTCTTTTAACTGTTAGGGGTTCCCAATTTTTTAGTGATGCTTGAAATTGTATGAAAAAAGTTTACTTTTTTATTATTTTCAATTTTTATAGATATGACCTAGAACATCATAAAATGTTTAAACAACTCTAAAATTAGACACAAGTATACAACACCAAATCATAAAAAGTTGGGTTAGTTGGGAAAGTTGGAAAATAGCATGAAGCTATCTTTTATGTATGGGTCAAATAGAAAACAACATGCAGTGTTCATGCACATGTACTTTGATTTGTATATCATTGCAGGCAGTATGGATAACTACGTTTTTGTCTGATCAACCTCATTTTATTCGTTAAAAACATTCAATTCTGCATTTTAGGCATGCAACACAATACAAAAAAGTTGTGATGGGGAATTTTATGGCTAGTAATGAGGTAAAAAACGAAATTTATGATGTGATTTTAAACATGATTTAAGTTTAAGATGATTTAAGATGATTTAAGATGAGTCTTTGAGGGCTAGAGGATCTCCAGTGATCAACAAATGCTTTATTTTTTCAAATATTATTGAAATGTTTAAAAATAATATTCCTTAAAGACAGATTGTATGGGATATCCATATTTCAGTCTTAATGTTTTTTTTATTTGACTGGAAGTAATGTAAAGTAATTTCTGTACTTTTTCAGTACTTTTCTGCACTAATTAACAGAAAATGACAGATGATTGGACGGACAGCGCATATGATGGAAGAATTTAGCTGTTTCTTCTTTCTTTGTTGGTGATGCTGTGAAGTGAATGCTAGACCGCATTGGCATGTAACTATGTTGTCTTTTTCTTGATGGACTACATACCAATACAATACAATATCCAGTTTGTTTAGCCACCTTATCGAACAACAAGCTTTCTGTTTCCATGTTGTTTGCATCAGGTTAAATGCAGTCATCACCTAGAATAACAGTAGGAGAAATCCTGTGAATATTAAAAAGACTTGCAGTTAATAAAAATCCAGTTTTGGAGACAGGTATTTTGTTATAACATGGTTGTCAGTGCACCACTTACTTACTTACTTAAATATGATCCTCTTGCTTTGGTCTTGTCACTGAGATGTGAAACTCATTCATAGCAAATAAGCTAATAACCAGGTGCTTCCACAGTGCTGTCATTAATCCATGAATCCAGGCAAGTTTTACAGAAGAAATATGCCACAATGCAAGCAACAATTGCTCTTTGATCCAATCAGCAATTGTAGTTCATATATCTTGTTTCTGAGAGAGTGCACACTGGAAAAGCACAATTCACAGAGATGAGATCTAAGTACTCCATCACACCAAGATGCCAGCATGCTTCTCTCTTCGCTCAAAAGGATATCAGCACTAAATAAAATACACACAATAAATGATAGACACATGCAACTAACAAAGTCACATCAGAAGCACCAGACAGATAAATGTTTTAAAAGCTGTTCTATTGCAATATTGTTTTATTTGACTTCCTAGAGTTGCAATAAGTCCAGTTTGTAAATTATAAATGATGCATTTTTCACTAATTCTATTTAGATGTTTACATTTAAACTGCATTCCTCTTACAATTCTAAATAAGAGCTTTCCCAGACTATAAGCTGTCCACCCACCACATGCTGGCAGTAGGGACTAGTTTCTTAGCATTAAAAATAATAATTCCAGAGTGCTCAAAGTTCAAGTAGTGATGTTTGATGAATCATAATTTTTTAACTGCAAAGATGTAACAACTGAGAGAGTAATTGTATCTCATTTCCTATGCATCATTAAAACATAAAAAATGGGACAGGCAACAGACAAGGTAGCACAAGGATTGGATCACGGAATAGTCTCCTAACCTGGTCAGGTCCAGTTTTTTGTTGTACTATTCTAATTTAATGGTTATAAGATTGGGTGATTGTGATAGAGGTAGATTATTGGGGGATGTTTTCTTGGCACACATTGGGTCCTCAGATACCTCTGGATAAGTGTTTGGAAGCAGGGCTAGGGTCCAACTAAGTTCATCCCTTCATGAAAACTGTTTATCCAATACCAGAAGGACACATCCAGCAGGACAATGCACATCAGACAAGGCACATATAGACAGAATTGGTTCCAGGAATATGACAATGCGTTTTCTTTGCTTCCCAGCCATTTACAGTTGAGGTTTTAATCTTATAGAGCTTCTCTGGGACAAGGTTCAATGGACTGCATGAAGTTATCCTTTCTGTGTGGGTCAATATTCCTGCAGAACGATTTCAAACCTTAGTGAAAAATGCTTGGTTCTAAAAGACATCTGTTAGTTTTACTAGAAGGGTGTTGGTAATAAAGTTGCTATTTAATGTACAGAACAAATCTCAGTTCATTCATTATCAGGCCAGCTGTTGTTTTTGATTTTAGTTTGCCAGTCAATTAGCAATGCCATACACAGAATCATGTTTCATAGTGGTACAAGGTGTTTGAATCTAGTTAATGCTAGTCTAGTGATTGTTTAGCATGTGAACATGACCTTCTTATTTTTAGCATGGATATACCAAATTTTATTGTATTTGTTGACATTTAGTAAATATCCAAATTTGGCAACTTGGCCAATATTTAACCAAGGTCATATTTGAACCCTGGACATTCTGGTCCACAGTCGAGAGTCTTAACTTAAGTTTTTAAGATTTATGAATCAAACGTCTCTTGTATTTAAACTCATAAATACGTTGATAGTTGCTGTGATGATGGCATGCCCCCTTTGGCTGATTTTGGTTCACATCATCGCTCATAGATTCACTCTGACACTTATCCTCCTTCTACAGCAAGGTGCCCAAATACAGCTTTCATGTTTATTTCAGTTCTCCTTTGTCAGGCCTCTTCTCATTGTGTCTTTTTACTTCCTCGTGCATCTCATGGATTGTCTTTTCATATGTGTAGTTCAGAGCAGAAATGTCTAACCCTTGCACCTACATCTACTGTACCATGCTTGACCGAACATTTGCATACTGAAACATTTACCCTACGTTAGCATGTTGTAGGCTGGCCTTGTTCCACTAATTCAAATCGATAACCATTAATCCTGTTCAATGTAGCATAATTTAGCTGCCTTCAGTGAAGTGAACTTAAGTTAATGACATTAATGTAGTGCACTATTGACAAGACTCCATTGAAGTCCTGCATCCTCACTACTTTGTCACCTATTCCTTTTAATCTGTGGAAGTCTTGCTACCACTGACAATCAAGATAAACTAATATTGACAGGCCATAAGTGCATTTGTGTTAAATGGCTGTATTTAGAGCTCATCAGTCCTGTTGATAATCCATTAAGTGCAAACTCAACAACTGCCTATTGTTAAATATAAATTATATAAATAAATATACATATAGTTTCAAGTGACGTCCCAGACAAAGACGTTGCTTGGATGGCAGTATATGTTACTCCAGAACTCCAGTATGTACATTTCAGCAGTAATGGTGCATTCACAGATGTGCAAGTTACAACCCCTATACCATCAGAGATGCTGACTTTGCGTCGATAACAATCCAGACAGTCCTTTTCCTTTCTTGCCCAGAGAACACGTCCATGATTTCCAAAAACAATTTTAAATGTGGACTCATCAGTCCACATCACACATTTACACTTTGCATCAGTCCATCTCAGATGATGGCAGCGTTTTAACTTGCACTTGTGGATGGCTTTACATTTACTGGTATAAATAATGTGACACGTGTATATCCAAGAAATAATTTTAACAAATATTATATTGTAATACTGTATACTATATTATCATTGTGAATATATCTTGACTTCACAGTCTCCTAGAGTCTGTAAAGCATTTAAAAGGGCACTCTTAAGACAGAGAGCTAAGCTTTCAGTAACTTCTGTTGTAGTGAAAACTGCTAAACTCAGACTTGTGAAGATCATTTTGCAAGCTCGCAATATTTTTGACCCTAGTGTCAAACCTTTTGAGTCCATAGGCAATACAGAGAACATGGGTCTTGTTTATCAAATGTATTTTATTTTTTATTTATTTTAAATGTTTTTATATAGCGCTTTTTACAATAGAGCATTGTTTCAAAGCAGCTTTACAATCTTATATTATAAGATATAATAATAATAATAATAATAATAATGTTATTATATTATTATCTTAAAAGGCCAATCATAGTAAGGTGTACTAGAAATTACTTAAACGTGAGAAATCCGGTCTCTCATCACAGTTTCATTTGTGCTCATTTCTGTGTCAGGAACCCTACGCTCATCGCATTATCACTATACGCCGATCAGGATTGTTTGTTAGCTGTATAATTGATTTTAATCACATAATAATACAATAATGCAGCAGGCGTACCAGAAATATCATTAGCGTTAAATTAAAATATTTAATTATTGCAATTATTAGCTTTTGTACATGTCATTATACATCATCATGTGCATTATATGTAACATTTACAGTATGTGTAAGTGTGATCACAACAGCATTTTCATTAGCTATAGATTATATTACATTACATTACATTACATTACACCGCTGCCTCACAGAAAAGAACAAAAATGAGAGATTACGCTTCTATATTCCAAACGGCTACACAAAGTTCACAAGCACATCAAATTAATTAAAACTGTGGAGTTGGCTGATAAATAACCAAATAATATTTTTTGCCATGCATTAGTAAGAAATATTTTAGTGGTCGGTAAGGTAGATAATGAACTACATACCAAAAAATACTCATTGAAAAAAAAATAACCCAAATATAAACTCTGTGACTTACTGCACTTTCTCTGATACTTATAATATAGTATCAGTTCCAGCCCCACTAAGTGTGCACCAATCACTAAGATGCTCCTTCACTTCAGCTTTACTCTACTGGTTTTCATCAACATAAATCCCACCATGGTAGAAAAGTCCCGCCATGCCAGAGGGCAGTAACTCTCTCTCTATTTGTTATGCTATTCTGTCAAATATTTTGTATTTGTTATTACTTGATTATAATTACTATTACTATAAATTAAATTCTTACAATTAACAACTAAGCCATCCAAAGAGGACTCCCGTATTGTTCATCCCAAGGTTTCTTCCTTACTATGTTTCGGATTTTTATCCTTGTCACTGTTGCCCTAGACTTGCTCAATTTGGGATTGGCCTTTTAAGATATAATATCATAATGCTGCTTTGGGATAATGCTTTGTTTTAAAAATCATTAAATTAATAAATCTTTCTTAACTTAATGTCAGTTTTCTTCGAATCATGTCATGCAGTTCTGTCTCCGGCAAATATGTAATTAAATGTGTGATTTGATCTACCATTGGCATAATCAGAAAGCATAAAAGTCTTTGCTGCCCTATAATAAGGGTCTCGGATGCTACTTTTGTGTAATGTGCCTCATATTGGAAGATCATTTCGATTGACTGCTGGAGGGAATGATCAACTGCTAGGCATGCCTGCTCGATGCACTAAATATATGCCGCCCAGCTGACAGACTTTGACAGAGGGTGCATCATTGAACTTGAAGAAGGAGGGCCATCTCTATGAATTTCCTGTAATGTAGACTGTTCTGACCTAGCTGTTACAAGTGTTGGGAACTGAGGTTCCATGAGGGCATGCACACACTGAGAACATCACTTGCTTGCCCAGAAAGACCACCAGTAGAGAGGATAGTTTTATACACCAAGCAGCTCACACAGTTGGGAATCACAGCTTTGGCAACCTACAGTTGTGTGCAGGATCTAAAGGTCTGGCTGTAACATCTATGGGCAAATGTGTCATAGAGGCATGTCTAGCAGTCAGTGATCCAAAATTATCCTCTGACCTCTTTTTTCTAGGGCAGCAAAGGAAGGACTTTTATGCCGAGTTTAGCACCAAACTGACATTTATAGCTGGGTGCTTTTATTTAGTCAGTGAGTTGCAAGTCACCTACTAAAGCTTCAGCTATCAAAAGCAAGAACCCCCAGTTATGACTTATGATGCTATTTCTATATATCTAACCTTTTGACATTACAAAACAAAAAACATGAATTTAATACATTGTGAGTCATTTGTTTACTTCTGCATTCTTGTGAATTTACACAGCATACATGATATGAAGGAATCAGCTTGTTGTTGATCAGAACTGACGTGAATAAGTGCACTCTTGCTTTCTCCAGCATCTGCAAATCTTTGCCACAGTGTTTTGAAATTCTCATGCATGCAAATAAACATTGAGGATAAGTGAGCACTGTACTTCATGCCAGCGTAGAGATGACTTGGCTGTGCAATGACCTTTCAAGGTCCAGTGGTGTGGCAAACTTCACTATGGGACTCACACAAAACATTGTAAGAGATCAGCTTGTGTACTCTGACCAGGACACTTTTCCAGAACAGGTATGCATACCTTTGATAATCCCCCTTACATCATACTAGTGTAACTAATGTGGCCAGAAGGCACCACAGTGTTTCCCTATGCCACATTATTCTACAAATTTCTAGTTAATTAATTTGCATGTTGCATGAAATGATTATTTGATCACCTATGAACCAGCCATAAATCTGACTCTCACAGACCTATTAGTATTTCTTTAAGAAGCCCTTCTGTTCTGCATTCATTACCTGTATGAATTGCACCAGTTTGAACTCGTTTTCCTGTATAAAAGACACCTGTACACACACTCTATCAATCACACTGCAATTTCTCCACCATGCCCAAGACCAAAGAGCTGTTTAAAAAAATTTGAAGCCCTGCACAAGGGGCTACAGGACAATAGGCAAACAGCTTGGTGAGAAAGCAACTGTTGGCACAATTATTCAAAAATGTAAGAAACCCAAGATGGCTGTCAAGCTTCCTCGGTCTGGAGCACCATGCAAGATCTCACCTCAAGGGGTGAGGATGATTCTGAGAAAGGTCAAGAATCAGCCCAGAACTACATGGGAGAACCTGTTCAATGACCTGAAGAGAGCTGGGACTACAGTCTCAAAGATGGCTGTTAGTAACACACTAACAATGACCTTATGGATTAAAATCCTGTACGGCAGACAAAGTCTCCCAGCTCACACCAGCGAAGGAAGCTAAAACTCAATTTTGCCAGCGACAACCTGACGTCTTAAAGATCTGAAGAAGATCTGTATGGAGTAGTGGGCTCAAATAGCTTCTGCAATTGCAAACAACAGTTTCTGTAGAAGTTCTGTTTTTTGTTGATGATGAATGAAATTTTTTTTTATTTAAAAATCATACAATGTGATTTTTTTTTGGGGGATTTTTTTATTCTGTTTCACAGTTGAAGTTTACCTACAATAAAAATGACAGCTATCTACATCCTTTGTAGGTGGTTCAAATACTTATTTTCCCTACTGTATATTAAATATATTTATTATACATCAGTATATTCAGGATTTCTGAATCAATTAATATTATTGGGGTTGCGTCTAGAACTTTCACTGAAGACAAGACCTCGATTCTGCTACTGAAGCTAGATTGATCAACAAAACTTGTTGTGCAAGGAGACTATGGGATTTGCAGAGTGAAACTAAAATGTTTTTGTTAATTTCTCTTGTAATTTAATCTAATTGACAAATACATTTAGATCTGATTATTAAATTTACTAAACCCATGATTGACTTGGATGGTTATGCCCAAGGTGTCAGTAGTAATTAGAAATGAGGTTTGATTCTACTTGGTAAGTTAAAGAAAAACCTTTGGGAAATTTCAAAGAAAGAACAGGTAACTGAGGTCAGTTTCAGTAATTTGTTTGTCTAAACCACTTCTATAAGCAATCTATTTTAGAACAGTAAAATGAAGCAAGACAGACATTTTTTCCTCTGGAGACTGTGTCCTTCTGATTGCTTGGTCTGAATGTCTGTTTTTATAGTGCTTCTCAGTGATCATTATAGGCTTGTTATTCTAAAAGCTTAGAACAAGCCTCTTCAAACAGTAAAGGATTCACTAGTTCACTGGAATTCTTTGTTTCTCTTGTTTACCTGGACAGGGTTGCATAATTAAATTTCTCCTAAATATCTGGCTTTGTTATAAACTGATGAGAAGAAAAATTAAGTATTGTCTTTTTGCTCGTAGGAACCGGGCATTATACAATGAAGCCACTGCTGACAAAAATTAGGTGATTTTTTGAAGTGATTATGAAGCGATTAAATACGAACTATTTAATTTTATTTATGAGAAGATAATCAGGAAAGCAAATAAAGTCAAATAAAGTTGTTTGATTATACAAAAGAGATGCAAATTTAATTATCGTGATTAAGTAGCAGGTGACATATTCATGGGGGCAAACAGATGTTGGTGGTGACAGTTGTTGGCGGCTATGTGGATTGTACAGGATAAGATTGTCCAGCTGTTCTTGTGGGATCCTCTTGTATTTTGAAATATCCCCTAAACGGGTCAAAGCTAAGAAGAATGAAGCATAAGGTAACAAACCCAAGTTGTACTGTTCATATATGGATACAAAATGGCTGTATTAAAATCTGTTGGTGTAGATAATTACATTCCACTGGTGAAATGGAGCACATCACTGGTCATCTGGACACCAAATCTGCAGTCATTCAGGAAGCTCCGGGTCTAACTAGGCAGAACTGAGAAAGGATTGTAGTGAAGATTTCATTGCATTTTGGGAATCTCACAATTTCCTAGGTATAACACAGGACAAAACAAGCTAGTACTGCACACTACACATCAAGAGCATCCGATACAGGATATGCTGAGAGTTTTTTGCGTGACAGACCAGAGGTAGTCTGCATATGTCCACAAGTTCAATTGCAATACATTTGAGAACTGGGGGTTAGGTCTGTGGTATGTGGGGCAGACCAGACATGCCCCTATTTCATAATAATTTGTAGAATCGTCTGCACATGTAAATGTACTTTTCTACAGATTTTGTTTAAAACATATGTTTTTTTTTCCCCATTTTTCAATTCTTCACTTCAAAGGCTCAACAAAATTTCCTTTTCTGAAAGTGTGACATTGAACTGTTGGCATATTGTCAATATCCTGCCCCTGCACATTCCCCAATGCTCTGCTGAAAAAAATCAATTTAAAAGAAACCTGTAATGTGAAAGAGCATTGCAGTGGTATTGAACCATATTAATAAGAATAAAGTACATGCGTCGTTTGCTCATTTGCACTTAAATCAGGGTGCTCTTTTCTGTAACTATTGCATCAATATATAATTTCTGACATATTGCTTGTTAACAAAATATACGCCCTGAAGCCATAAAATATTAATCTGGCTGCCTTATTGACAAGTCCCAATTTATGTTTTAATTCTAATAAAAAAAGAACAACTGTTCTTTTTTTCTAGCAATACATTTATAGCAATAATATGAACTATTGTTTGAGATTTGTATTTTTTTTATCTTTGCATGGTCTTGTTATACCTGTATCTATATCTGTATCTATCCTGAAATGTATCTATAAATATCATTGTATCAATAATGACACGTCTTTGATAAAATAATAAAAACAACATAGAATTAACTTCTAATAGTCCTGTATATAGAATAGAATAGATTTATTGTCGCTGAGAAATGAATGATTGATGTACATGCAAGTTTGTTAACTAGACACAAGTGCCACACATAATTGATAATAGAAATACTGGATACTATACAATGGATGAAGCATTAAAATCTAAAGAACGTAAACAGGACTGACAGCAGGCAGGATTAGGAGGCAGATCGAGGACACGTGAACAGAGAGAGAGGTAGACCATAACCAAGGAGCAGCTTCCAAGGAGCTCAGAATCATACACATACTGGCAGCTGCAACAGATTTTCACATTTTAAACGAATGGCATTGGCATCTCTCATCTGAGATTGTGTGACATTAACTCTTGTTCTGAATATTTCCTGCCTCATGTTCTATTAAATTCTTCAGTGTGCCTTACAGTTTTTGCCAGGTATGGTTGGCCTGACATCACATCCATCATCACAAGCCTTCCTTCTATGTTTCTAGGTTCCTCTGTCAAGGAGATTTCATATGCTATTACCAATCTGAAATTAAGTATTCCACAAGTTCTTGTCTCAGCCTCATTTGTTTCAGATGTTAATATAGTACAGAACAAGAAAATATCTTTCACCAGTAGAGCTGTGGCTTAACTATACCGATTTAGAAGATTAGTAATGTATATTGGATTTAAGCAATGTATAGCTTTGTATTCAATAGAGTAATAAGCAGCCAATGAAAGAGATTGGGGTAATATAATGTGACTGCAGAATACAAACCAAAGCATAAGCTAGCTGAGGTGTATTTAAATAGGCTGTAGCTAAACTGCAGCTTCTCAGCTGAGATTGGCTTGAGATTGAGAATTTTATTACTATTTGCTCCAGGAATTAATTCCAAAGTGATGTAAACTGCACAATGAAGAGAAAGCATAGTGCCATAGTGAGCAGATGTACTGGATGCATTGTTGTACATATTCTATTTCCACTCCCACTGTCCCCAAATCAGGAGATGGCTTTTCCCCTGCAGGAGAGCTTAGCTTAGGTCAGGAATCATCAGCCCTCCTGGTGAAGCCGGTCTGATTGAAAGTCAACGCCCCACAGGGCATCTATCTTTGCAGAGTGGTGTGTGCTTAGTGCTTGGTAGGAAGTGTAGACTTGAGTTAGAATCTGACCTCCAAGTAATACTTATTGTACATATGCATTGACGTTCTGGGAAAAAATGCTGGACAATTGTAGTAACCTATGTGAGTTTATACTGAATAAGTATACTGAGCTTAAAGTAATTGTGCATGTCAGACTTGATTTCCTTCTGGTTTTGGACAAAATTTGAATAAATGCTTGGAAAATTGTAGCTTTAACATTAGAACTGGATCACACTAATTTATCATCCATTATCACACAATGTCATTTGGCAAAGCAGTATTTTAATGTTTTTTCCAACTTGGATTCTTTACAGTGTATGCAGGAATGGGTGAACAATTTGAAGGTCAGCTTAATAACTAACAATTAGAATATCACGATAGTTTTAACCACTGGGACTTTGAACTTTTAGAACAGCAAATGCTGAATTTGGGGGATTTTATTAGCTTTATGAACAAATATTATACACATTGTACCAAATTTACTATGACATTGGGTTCAAAGACTAAAAACCTAACTGCTATGCATATTCCTGCACTAGCTGAATCCTTTAATATGCTCAAAAATTAATACAGCCTTCATATACTTGCAAATACATGTCCATACTGACTATAACAAAATAATGTTTTTGCTCTGTTCTATGTCTAGTGAAATGATTAAATGTAATTAAAAATCCAATTTGTCTGTGTAATATACAGTAATACATGAATTAACTAAGTAGTGCGTGTGAACGGTGCACATACACATACATGAGTGTGTGA